>JUFY01029651.1:0-12021 GCA_001855655.1 Leptopilina clavipes | reverse complement strand
AGAGGATCAAATTTAAAAAAATTATTGATGTTAAAATATTACATCCATACTATGCAATTAAAATTATTTTGATTTTACCCAATTAAAAAGGAACTATTTATTAAGGTAAAACTATCACTGAACATAACCTAAAATTTTTAGAAGCTAAGGTACTCTCTAAATTTGAATTAGTAAAAATTTTAACTAATTTGAATTAGTGACTCAATTTTTGCTTTTGATTTAGTTAAAATTTACTAATAAGTTAGTAGAAAAATTTTTTTTACTATTTATTAGTAAAATTTAACTAATTCGAAAGCAAAAAGTGAGTTACTAATTCAAATTAGTTAAAATTTTTACTAATTCAAATTTAGAGAGTACCTTTTGTCGTGGAGCGTCACATATACGATCTTTGTAATTTTCAATTTTTGGTAAGTTTTTTTCACCATTTTTTTTTTCAGAAGCAGATTTTCACCTTTATGCGGTGAAAATGAAAAACGAATGAAGCAAACATATTGAGTGAAAAATCCTTATCATTTCTGTTTCAAATACTGTTTATCAAGTATTCCATTCTCGATTTATCCCGCGGGAGCATTTCTCGAGGAAACATTATGGCATGGAATTTCAATCATGCCATCATAAACACAAAGCGTCCAATCACCACCATAGATGATCCACATTCCGTACTCAAGTTGATGCACTTGAAAGCGATGTTGAAGAATATGATCATTCACTCGTGTGTAAGGGAAAAAAAAGCAACTCGAATCTTGACAAATAAATTGCCAATTTTTTGTTAAATATTTTACACAAATTCTGAATTCTTTTCTGATTTACAAAAGCAGGAAATTTCCCATTGGGTGCAAATTGTGTATAATCAGTCAAAATTGGTGTCAAAATTGAAGTCATAGAATAAAAATCAAATGTCCAAATGAAAGTACATGATTGTCTCTCTGAAGTGGCATGATATCTTTTTCCATCGCTGTGCAATTGTATTTTCTTACATATTTCATCCAGAATTAGGAATCATGAATCCGACATTATTATGTATATGTAGTGTATATTCGAGATTCAACTGGATATATATTTTTTTATCATTAGATCGATATCGGAGCGATTTCCAGGAATAGTTGTAATTTCCCTCGTGGAGGACTTTCATCAAGGCGACAGATAAGGGCACGATGTTCCAGAATGGCAATGCAGGTATTAAAGTTGAACAAAAGTGGTAGTCGTGGATATGTTGAGGGAGGAAAGCAGTAGTGTCAGTGGGTTATCGTTCCAAGATCATCGTGGGATCCGTATGGCGGTTTCTTGAGTGCCTTATTTACTGTCCTCTTTATTTTCGTACATGACCCACACCCGCCATGTACTGGTCTCCCGCTGTCCAAGCAAAAACAACTCAAATTCAAGGTAAGGTAAGGATTTTCTGATTATATGCGGTAGTCATGTAAGAAGATCTCATTTCTCTAAAAGACTAAAACTAATGCGCCCAGGTATTTAAATATCACATCATCCAATCTAAGCAAAATTACCAGTTGTTTTCTCTCATTCTTAGTATCAACCTTCACAGCATTTCCCCCTATTTCTCTATTTCAAAAAATACCCCTTTCCTCCCCTACTTTATAAATATTTCCCCTTTTCCCCTATTTTTTACTCACTTCTCATTATTTTATATAAAAATAACGAAGATTAACCTATTTTATAAATTTACTAAACTTTCTAAAACTCTAGGGACTTTTGTTTTTAAAATTAAACGAAAATTCACTAGAGTTTCGTGACTGTAGTAACTATTTTGTTGACTAACTAAACTTTCTAAAACTCTAGTGACTTTTGTTTTTAAAATTAAATGAAAATTTACTAGAGTTTCGTCACTGTAGTAACTATTTTGTTGACTAACTAAACTTTCTAAAACTCTAGTGACTTTTGTTGTTAAAATTAAATGGAAACTTACTAGAGTTTCGTCACTGTAGTAACTATTTTGTTGAGTAACTAAACTTTCAAAAACTCTAGAGACTTAAGTTGTTAAAGTCCTAAAATTAAACGAAAAGTTAATACAGTTTCGTCACTCTAGTGACTTTTATGGTTAAAATTAAACAAAAAAGTAACTAGAGTTTTTTCACTCCAGTAAATTTTAAATTGTGTAACGAATTTTTATGAAAAATTCTTGTAAACTTCTTGTAAATGTAGAGAAGAAGTCACTAGAGTTTCGTAATTCTAGTGACTTTGTCCAGTAACTTAACTTTCAAAAACTCTAGTAACTTTTTGTTGGAATAAAACGAAACGTTACTAGAATATCGTTATTTCTAGTGAATATTTTGTTGTGTAAGTAAATGTTATAAAAATATAGTAACTTCTGTCGTTAAAATTTAACGAAATGTTACTACAGACCTGTCAATCTAGTAACTTTTAAATTGTGTAACGAACCTTTATAAATCCTAGTAAATTTTGTTGCCAAATGTCAGAGTAAAATTCATTAGTTTCGACACTTTAGTAAATTACATTGAGTAATGACTCGCTTTTATAAAAATCTAGTAACTTTCCAAGTAAGTGGATAATTTGTAAATGTTACTAGAGTTTCGATCCATTATTAGAAAGATT
The DNA here is from genome assembly GCA_001855655.1 of Leptopilina clavipes. Lineage (NCBI taxonomy): Eukaryota > Metazoa > Arthropoda > Insecta > Hymenoptera > Figitidae > Leptopilina > Leptopilina clavipes. The sequence continues at coordinate 9,450 of JUFY01029651.1, read as the reverse complement.
CAAATAAATACCATTTCTAAGAATCATTTAGTAGCTTTTGATAAAAATAAGTATAGTAAAAAGTTCCCTTGTCCAAAAAAGTAGGAAAAATTTAAAAAAAAATGTTGTACTTCGAATCTGATATGCATTATAGTAGAAGAAAGTTTCTTTTGTCAAGAATAAGCAAATAATCTTTGCAAAATTTGATATATAAACGTGTCAACTTGATTGTAATCAAGTTGTTTCGTATATTCAATGATAATAGTCGCAATAATCATTTGAGCCAAGCTTAAATTTAAATTAAGCTCTGATAATGTATGGAAATTATGAACATAAGCTGCGCTTAAAATCTAATCTCAGATCAACACTATCAGAATCTAATCGATTATATTAAATATCAAATGAAGCATAAACAGTTACCATAACCTACCAAGTAAGAAAATTTGTAGATTGACAAAAAATTTTCACACTGAAAAAAAATGTATTTGATTCAAATAACCGATTGCTTGTCTATTATCAAATAAACATTTATTTGTATCAAATAAACTTTATTTGAGTCAATTAAATGGTATTTGATTCAAATACAGAAATTATTGATTCAATTACAGTTTATTTGGTTTAAATAAAAATTATTTGGTTCAAGTAAATATTTATTTGATAATAGACAAGTAATCGGTTATTTGAATCAAATAAATTTTTTTTTCAGTGCATGGATAAGAAAATTGTTTGATAGCTAAAACTTAATATCCTGAGCAAGAACTATAAGAACTTTTAGTAGGCTTATTTGATAAATTCTTAGGTACAATTCTTTCTTCATTCTACACTTACAATTTTTAATGGTTCTAGTTCCATTCAGTAAATTGCCAAATATTCAATATTTAAATAGAATTAAAAGAGCGAAATAAAATAGGAGATTTACGCATACACAGAACGAAAGATATATATAGAGTACAAGAGAGACATACAGAATTATATATATATATATATATGTATATATATATAAAAAGTATGGAAGGTTTTATTACATACAGTATAATAATTAAAGCTTTTGCAGTAGCCGCTTAACTGTTTATGGCTCAAGATATAAAGAGCTTTTGTATAGTTGCTAGGCGCATAATTAAATTTAAGCCCCTCGCACACGTTCTAGCATTTAACGTAAAATGTAAACGGTTTGTGGTTCTTTCTCATCCCAATAGAAATCTTTTTGCTTTTGATCATTTCAAATAATCCGTAAGCTTCTCATTAAAGAATTTTCCTTTCGAAAAAGAGAACAGACTAAAAGTACTTTTTCAATTATATCATCTCAAAAAAAAAAAAAAGAAAAAAAGGAGATGCAACAGTTGCGTTGATTAACTCCACTTTTATATATCGAAATAAAAATCCATTCTTCTGATATTAATAACGTAAATTATTTATTATTATTTTTCGACTAACAGTTTCTAATATAATACGAAATCTAGCGTTTTGTTTAAATTCTAAGAAAAAATGTACAATGTGAACTGAGGGAATAATAAAAGAAATAATGAATGTATAATTTTGGAACAATATTTAATATTGAAAATTAAAAATAATAAATGTATGTAATGTAAATTCGGGAAATAATACTAGGATTAATTAATTCCATAGTGAAACAAAAAAGTATAAAACACAAGAAAAGTAATGAAGAAGAGAATAACATTGAAAATCCGAGTTATATAATCGTTACGTTTCTATAAAGTACTTCACGTAAGAAAATGTCAGAGTTTCATTCATAAATCGCAAAGTCGGCACAGTTTCCAGGAATCGGTTAAAGAAGAACGCATTATGCGTCCCTGAATGCTCGATATCAGGGTTTTTAGGACGCACTCCAAAGAAACAGTTTATATACATATAGTGAATAGCACGATCTTAGTAAGTGTAGATGAAGAAACGTGAGTTGAGTGAGTAAGAATTTATCTTCTTGCGGTCGTGAAGGTTTGCTTATACGTACGAATGAGAAAACTGTGAATTGTTCACTGCAATTTATCTCTGGAAATTGATTCACAAAAATAGTCCATATAAAAAAATTTAAACCTCTTCGAAAAAAATACTTAAAAATAAACGACAAGAAAAAAAAATTGTTTCAAAAAAACATTTTTTTTTCCCAACAATAATAATTTTAATAATGACTTTGTTTTCACACACACAAAGCGAATTAAAATGACAATTACGACTTGTAAGCTGAATAATTATATACTGAGAAGTCACTTGTGGAAAAAATTAGTCGAGAGTTATAAAACTAGTACAATAAAAACAAGTAGTTAACAAGTAAATAAAATATTATAAATTATCATTTTATAATTATTATAAATGAACAACAAATGGATCACAAAAAAAATAGTTGATATCAACAAAAAGGGAATTTCAAGTTCAGGGATTAAAACATTTTTTTAATGTTTTTTTAATAATTTTGAAAAATAAAAAATATTTTAAAACACAAGAAACTTTTTAGTGAACCGTTACATATTGGATGGCACTTTCAGAAAATATTGCGCTCTGGAATGTAATGCCATACAATAGACAGGCACATTTTCATTACTACAATCTTATGTAATGGGTTTGGAGTTAGTCACGTGCTCAGACAATAAAAGAGCTGCGTTACTAGGAAGATAGTTAGTGGCTGTGTCGGGTATTACGTTTTTGAAGAACGTTATAAAATCTTTGTCTATAATACTTTCCAACTGCAAAAGAAATGAAACGTGATAAATTTTTTCGAAAATTTTTCCATTATTTAATCTATTCCAAGTTTCAAATTTACAAAGTAGATCAATATAAATCGTATTAAATTTGAATTTCGCGCCAATTTAGTTGTGTAAGTGTTCGCCTAGTTGTCAGGAAAACTCGCTCGCAAATGTGGCGAAATAGACTGCGGGGTTTTTTTTAATAAATAATAATAACAGGTTTCACAGCACAAAAGTTACTAGGATTTATAAAGGTTCGTTATAGAAAATTTCAAAATTACTAGAGTGATAAATGTTTAGTAACACTTACTACTCTTACGTTTAATAAAATAGTGTCAGTGTTAGAGCAAAAAAAATTTAGTAATATTTAATATTCGGTGATCAAAATTACTAGAAAAACGAAACTCTGGTAACTTTTTCATTGAATTTCAACAAGAAAAGTCACTAGAGTTTTAGAAAGTTTAGTTACTCAACAAAACAGTCACTTGAAAAACGATACTCTAGTAACTTTTTCGTTAAATTTCAAAAGAAAAGTCACTAGAGTGACGAAACTCTAGTTACTTTTATTCAACATTGGGCAACAAAAGTTACTAGAGTTTCAGAAAGTTTAGTTACTCAACAAAGCAGTCCTTAGAAAAACGAAACTCTTGTTACTTTTATTCAACATTGGGCAACAAAAGTTACTAGAGTTTTAGAAAGTTTAGTTACTCATAACAAAACAGTCACTAGAAAAACGAAACTCTAGTAACTTTTTCGTTAAATTTCAACAAGAAAAGTCACTAGAGTGACGAAACTCTAGTAACTTTTTATTCAATTTTAACAACAAAGGTTAAATTAAGTGAGACATATGTACAATAAATTACACACGGTGAATTCAAAACGTCTGGGGAAAAATTAAGAATATACGCATGCATAAGAGTTGATAACGGCGGATCCCTGTTATATGAGTGATCAGATAATATAGTGTATGTAGCGGCACGTAAGTACACGCGTGCTTGCATGCGTTAGCGCATCCATGCATGCGGTGTACAGTCTATCCGTATACGGGAATTCATCCTCGCGTCCACACTGGCGAATTTACCGCTCCACGGAAACGTGGGAAAACATGCCACAGGGCCCTCCCATTTCCGTTGAGATTTCAACTATACTCATACACTCTCTTATCCACAAGGAACAAAGTTGTCGTCTATTTTTCCACCAACTAACTATGAGCTCAAGGTTAGAAGCCACGAGAAGAATAGTTATACTTCAAACGCGAGATAGAGAGAAAGAGAGAGAGAGGAAGGAAGAAAAAACGACAAGGCAAAGAACAGTTGTAAGAAAATAAAGAAGCAAAATTAGAGAAATACGAAAAGAAAATTAAAACTAGAGAAAAAAAAATAGTGTAACAAGCTTGAAATACAAAATAAAAAAGCTAACGAATACCCGTAAAAACCTGAGAAGCAATGAAAAAAAGAGCTTTAAGAACAGGAAAAGAAAAAACATTTCAGAAAAACAATGTAAAAAAAGTATTATAAAAAAAGCCAACAAAAATTTTATCACAGGATTTAATTTTAAGCCCTTTTATTATAAAACCTATATCTAAAAATGAAATATAATCATTAAAAAAAGAATTTTTTCCACCTCGAAAATAGTTAGTTAAATGTAAAAAAAAAATTGCACATTCAAATTTATTTGATAATCTCTCATTGAAATTTCTAAACGTAAAAAATTGAATCCATTTTTATCAAATTCTCTCAATATTTTAACATGAAACAATATTTAATCCGATTTATAAAAAGATTTTATTTATACGATGATAAATATTTACAAAAAAAACCATTTGTATATATTGCAATTAAAATACTTGAAAAAAAAACAATAATATTCCTATTATTATTTTTAAATAAAGAATATTTCTGTTTATTAAATGTTTGACTAACAAAACATCGATTGATCCCGCATTTTCTCGACAGAATTCAAACGAATTTCTATATTTAACCAAATATATTCAAATTTTGACAAGATTTTTAATTAACGTTCCTTTTCAATAAAGAGACATATCAAAAGAGATTGTTTACAAAAGAAGGCTGACATTTATAATACTATAATCAGTATTATAAAAATTCCATTAAAATCCAAAAATTCTGATAACACTCAAGAGACATAAATAACAGAAAAATTGGATATTTAAGGCTGTTCAACGAGTTCCAAATTTTTTTCTCCTCAACGGGCATGCATCGGAATTGGGAGAGAGAGAGAGAGTGAAGGGAAGGGAGGCGACGACAGCCAAGGGGTGAAAAAAGAATATGTATAAGGAAAAATTCGTGAATCGCGTATGGAAATCTCGTAAGCGGGATTTAGACTTTTGGACCGCAGCCAACTAATAGTAAACATCTTGACATCTATATTTGCGCCCGCTAAAATTGCGTTTCGACCCTTTCCCTTACTTCACCCCTGGTCCTTGTGCACTTCTCCCTATACCACATTATACATCTCGAATGAAATCGTGAATTCTATTTGCTTCCGACCTCCAAACCGCGTATACATAGTTGCAAAATCGCACGCCGTCTTTCTACCCCCCCCCTCTCACGGTCTGCGAGGATTTGATTTTCTTCTTTTTCCACGCTTTCGTCATATAGCAAACAGAACAAGATGCGACGCGCCGTCATAAACTTACCAAAAGACGCTCAAGGAACAATGTTACGATGTCATTTGTACATAAATAATTCTTACCTGAAACAGAAAAAAAAAAGATTTCATTATTTTTTTTGCAAGAATAAATTTTTCATAAAATAAACATTTATAAATAAACATAAACATATTAAATTACAAATTTTATAAAATTTTAAAAAAAAATTAAAGTCCTTCCAGGGAATTGTGAAATAATTGCACGGCCCTGTTTGGCGGCGCGCGCAGACTTGAAAATGTCGGAGTAAACCCGATCAGCTGATGAACGAATAACACTAGAATTGGACTGACTTTACAAAAAATTAAAAAGAAGAAGAACCGTTTTTTGCCCTAGTTAATAAATGGGCAAAATAGATAGAACCCAGGACAAATTTCCAATTTTCACAATTAATAAAAATGTTTTCGATTTTTAAAGTTTTGATACGTGGAATTATTTTTATTATAATAATAATGAAAAAAATTGTATGATTTAATCACTTTTGAAGCTTTATTATACGTTCGGCATTTTTCCAATACATATAGATATTGTATACAGGAATTGCGTTGACTTGGTGCGAGATTGAACGTCCAGCGCAGTGGATGCTTTAAACAGAACAGTGATACTCAAATCCTACTCATAAAAGAAGGATAATGCTTTTATTCATAAATTTTTTATGTTTATTTTACGTGTAGCATAGAGACATAAAAATCTTTCTAAAGAAAGGCCATGAAGAAAATACGGAAAATACGTTTTATAATTCTTTTTTTCTTGAAATTAAATTTTTTTTACCTTTATTTCAAAAAAGCAGAGAATGTAATAATTCTTTCGAAAAAGAAGGTTTATTATACATAGAAATAAGAGATAAATTTTTAAAAATATTAATATAATATAACAATTTTCATCGCACAATAAACTTATAATAAAGAATAAAAATCCACAATGGTCATTGAAAACAAGAGAGAATAATTAAAGAAGAAGAAAAAAAACAAAGTAGTATTTAGTGACTCACAGTGGTGATAAAGTGTGAAGCAAAAAGTGCAAGGTTGCAAATAAAAAGTGAAAATACAGTGGTGGTGATGAAGAAGAGAAGAAACGGGACTGTGAGGCTGACCCAGATACGTGGTGGGTGGGCCTCGCGGAGTCAGCGCGGTTGAGAACCACTATCAGTCGCACAAATGAATGAGTGTGGGCGAGCACGTGACTGGGAGACAAGCACGAGAGGGGAGGAGGGGTTTCCCCTCGTGTGCGACATAAATGACTCTTGCCTTCTTGGCGAACATATTATGTATCTAAGTTTATTGTGTTTTCGTGTCTTATCTACTTGGCTTATGAACATTGAGCGCAGGACGAATTGGATTGTGCTAGGTTAGGTACAGAATATAAGCGTTTCTATTCGCGCCTGCGCAGAAATCACTCGAATTAAAATCGACCTCACTTTTCCATTGCGCAGTCGCGAATATAAATTCAGTTTTGGTATTCTTACAGTAATTTTTTTTCCTCTGATTTCCAGAAATTTCCCTTTTTCCCTGATCTCTATATAAAAAAATTCAATTATAAAAAAAAGATAATGTCTTAAGCAGCAAAAGTCAGTCAAAAAATATTTATTTGCCTCTGTTTCAGAGTTCCGAACAAAATTTTTACTGAATAATGCAATTGAATCTCTTCTTTGCTAGAGATCTGAAATCAATTGTTTGAAAACATTTTTCGATATTTTAAGTATAAATTCAATGTTTCTATTGAATTTTCTTTGAAAAGAATTGGAAATATACATGGAAAAATCAAATATCAATATTAAAATAGTAAGTTTGTCTTGAATACCATGACACGTGTTAACGGATTCATTCATAAGAACCAGGAATGCTGCTAATGAATGAAAACGAAAGCGGAATCCCTGAGTTACACTTTTTATGTATACTTTTCCCTCTGTGCAATATTATCACAGAGGTAAAAAAACTATAACAGATGAAAAATTTTACTCTTGTAAATTTTAACAACGATTAATGTAAATTATTTTGTAAAGAAGAATTAATATTATTATTTTTTTTTTTTACTAGTTTGATTAAAAATTGAATACAAAACACTGGCTTTTGTATGGAATATCGATTGAAATGACCGATTTTGAATTCGTTTATGAATCGTTGTATCAATACGAAAGGCAGTGCACTAAAATGAATACGAGAAAGCGGAAGATCCAATATTCCATGCGGCTGTTTCATTTTCAGGTAATTATCGGTTTATTTAATCGAATTGGTAATTGAAACGGTTTATAGCCATATAACCATTCTCATAGGGTGCCAATCGAATGAATCCGAGAGACATGATTAAATCAATCGATTCACCAGTGCTTGTAAATATTGCGTTAAAGCTTTTGAAAAACCACCAACAATGCCTTTTAACTTTCAACGAAAATATATTCATTAATCTCCCCCCGGTGTACAATACTGATTTCATTATCGTTTTTAATTAAAATATAACACCGTTTGGCTTATCAATCAATATACGAAGGTTAAACAATTTTTTTTTCTCTCACTCAAAATTAAAATCTGCGTTATCAAAGAGAATTTACGTCTGATTTTATCAATGTTTAATAATTATTTATACTATATATTTTTAGCATCACTTATGAATTTTTCTAATTTTTTTTTTTCTGGAAAAAAACCACTGAATGTGAAAAAATTGACGCGTATGAATAACAAACGTCAGCTATTCAACGTTTTTGGATCATCACTAAAGTGAAATGGAGTGGAAAAAAATTGCCAAATGTAGAAAGACATTTTCCCGGTTGCCAAACGGGACTCGTCGATATTTGCATTTTACGTTTCAAAAAGTATAGGATCCAAACTATCCTGGAGGGATTACACCAAGACCAAGGAGGAGGAGGAGTTTGAAGGGCTTGCGGAAGTAATTTTTAAAAAGTTCTTAGCGCAGGCAATTCGCTCGGAAAAATGGCGAAGCACTGCTTTTGCGCCGAGAGTTGGAGAAAAATTATAACTCAAGTTTCCTCTTAGCAGCTGATATACAGCGGACATTCAAGCTCACACTTGTACGTGATCTTGTGCAAGAATATTATATACACACATATATATACATAGGGAAAAGTAACTCATGTGAAAAACTCACGCACACATATAATCAGAAGAGTCACCCAGAAAAATAGGACGTACTCGCGCTCGTAAAAGCAGCAGCAAGTATAAGCGAATAAAAAAGTTTGGCATTTAACTTTTATGCGTGCACTATGAACCTACAGGGTTTTAACTATATACTTTATATCTGCATTATGCACCGGGGAGAAGCGGGGAGAGTCAAGCACACCACTGTCAGACGGAAATTGAACATGTTGCTTCCTGCTAATCAAATTCCATTTTTGCATCATCCCCCTCTTCCCTTCACCAACTCATAGTGTCGCGTTTCATTTTTCGGATCAATTTTTCTCCTGCAAAGAGTTTTTAATTAATTTTACATCCTTGCGCATTTTTAATCCATTGAAAAAGTCTGACATAGATGGTAGTTCTACTAAATTTGTTTCCCCAAAAAAAAGATATAGGGTTGAAATAGGGGAAAATCTAAACATTTACTTCCTAGTTTTATTTCGTTAAAAATGTTTATTAAATTAATTCTAACAATATTCGGGTTAGAATTGTAAGTGGTATTTACATGAATCTTTCTACTAATGGGTCGAAACTCTCGTAACTTTTACAAATTTAAGCGGTATTTACTTGAATCTTTCTACTAATGGGTCGAAACTCTAGTAACTTTCACAAATTTAAGTGATATTTACTTGAACCTTTCTACTAATGGGTCGAAACTCTAGTAACTTTTGCAAATTTAAGTGGTATTTAATTGAATATTTCTACAAATGGGTTGAAACTCTAGTAACTTTTACAAATTTGAGCGGTATTTACTTGAATCTTTCTACTAATATGTAGAAACTCTAGTAACTTTTACAAATTTGAGCGGTATTTACTTGAATCTTTGTACTAACGGTACTAACGTACTAACGGGTCGAAACTCTAGTAACTTTTACAAATTATTCGCTTACTTACAAAAGTTACTAGAGTTTTAGAAAAGTGGGTCATTACTCAATGTAATTTATTAAAGTGGTGAAACTAGTGACTTTTACTC
>JUFY01029650.1:0-55235 GCA_001855655.1 Leptopilina clavipes | reverse complement strand
AGGAGCAACAGTGGGAGGTGACAGGTGGGGGTGCGTCTGGGCTCCGCCACCTGTCGTCGTTGCTGTCGTTATTGTTGTTGTGGCACAGGGATTCAAGGGCGATGTTCTTTTTAGTGATTGTTCGGTCCGCCACGCGACCTCATTATCACCTATCCACACTTTACCTGCAAAATCAGAGAAAAATTCATTGCAATTACTCTCTTCGCACTTCTCTTGCTATTTAAAATTATCCGCGAATTATTAAATTATTAAATTATTATAAATTAAATTATCATAATTATTAAATTATCATAATTATTAAATTATCATAATTATTAAATTATCCGTATAAATTATACTTATTTAAAATTAATTTTATTATTCCATATTTAAAATATATTTAAATACAGAGACAAATTTTCAATCCATTGTAGAATCGGCCTAAAGAGGCTGCGCGCGCAATTAACGTCTTTTATCGCATTATTGGCAGATTTTTTTCCAACTGGCGCAGTAATTTTTACAAGACAAATATATATTTTGTACGGAGGGAAAATGCAAGATTGTGGGATAAATTAATGATAACGAGAATTAATGGTGTTGAGAGGCTTTTCATAATGAAACTCATATTCATCAAAAATGGATATATATGTTGGATGCAGAAACGGAAATTTGTAAATGAGAAGCATGTTTCCTGGTTTAGTTTCATTTTTATTCCTGGGGTGAAATTGTATTAATAAACGTGCATGTCCAGAAATATCCTTCATCAAAACTGAAAATGCCTTTTTTTCCCCTCTTGATTCTATGCGCGCGTAATTAGCAAAAAGAACCCCGCATTTCCCCTCGAGTGTTCCATTTCGTCATTTCTGAATCTTTACTGGACCCTTCGTGTATATGGGCTTTATATGCATTTTCTCCCGAGTTTTTCCCTCTCGTTTCCCTTAATTTCTGGGAACAATGCCTTCTGCTTGATGTTGTCCTAAGCTACAGTGTCTAATTACGAGGGTGAATTGCGAGTTGGGGCTCGCGACACACATACTCGGTGTTCGGATAAATTTTCATCTCATTTATTTTCCCTGGAAAAAACTTTTACAAAAAAATGTGAAAAACATTTTCCAGAAACAAAATTGTTTTTTTTTTTTTTGCTGATTTATATAATTATTGAAGCAAAATAAATTCTTGACAGTGTGAAAAATAAAGAATACTGGAAATAATAAAAGTGTATTTCCTAATGCGGGAATAATTAATAATAAATATATGCAAACTTTAACTAGACTTGGTAAATTGCTTTTCATAATACACGTGAGATTTCGAATGCTTCGCGATAAATCAGCGCAAAACAATAATGATGATATTACCATTTGAAAAAAATGTAAATGATGATTTATGCAAAGGAAATTCGAGGAAAGGCGCGCATGAGTACGAAGATATTACGTTTCTGGAGCGTGGCAGAGTGAAGTATTTGCAAAGCACGCAAATACAAGCCGCCTCCGCACGCGCGCTCATGTGTGAGTCACAGTCGGTATTATTTGCTTGATGAATGATTTAGCTTTTGCATCTTTCCTTTTTGCTCTCGTTTCGGGGGTCATCTGCTTTTTTTTACACAAAGAGAAGCCGCCGTCGTACCACAAAACTTCATATATACCTATAGAGACGTACAGATTCGATATAAAACAGAGAGAGAAAGAAAGAAAGAAAGAAAGAGAGAGAGAGTCAGAGAGAGAGAGAGAGTCAGAGAGAGAGAGAGAGAGAGAGAGAGAAAACAGAGAGAGAGAGAGAGAGAGAGAGAGAAAACGAGTAAAGTGAAAAGGAACGAGAGAATGGTGGGGGTAAAGTAAAACCGTCTGTATGGAAGTTTGAGTGAGACAAGAGCAACTATAGAAAAGAAAGAGGAAAACGACCAAGGAAAATGTGGCTGGCGCTAACTAAGGGCGTCGGCTAATCAATATCATCAGAGAATGGCCGCTTTGCCTCTTCCACCCCCCTTGCGAAGAAATTTTCCTTAGTCGCTCGTATTTTTTCCGAAGGCGGAGAAAATATTCACCAACTGTTAAAAATTACCCAGTGGTTAATTAATTTTCAATTTTTAATAACATTTAACAATCAGAATTTTTTGTTCTTCTCTGAAAACTTGAATCTCGAGAACAATTTTCATATTCTGTCCCGTTGCGCAGAGGAAAAATTGCACATAGTACTGCGCATACAAGAATTTCCCATACAATTAACGTATCTTTACAATACGCTTGACTTTGTATTGTAGAACGTCCATTATCTGCGTGAAATACCTTTGCGCAGAAGCGCCTGCGCATAGAATTGTCCCTAACGGTCCTTCTACAATCCAGTGTTTATGCAATTTATTCAGAATAGCACTTCTATACTGAATACTGAACTATAGTTCAGTTAAAAAAAATTCAATTCAGCTCAAGATCAATTGGAAAAATAAATCATCATATGTAATTATTTAAAAAGAGAAACGATACAAATAATATGATGATTAAATTATTTATTTCATTTTGCGATTGTGCAATTCGAAATATTATAAAACTGAATTCTTTCGCATGCCTGGACAATAATAATGCCCCTTGAGTGAAACCTGAGGCTAAATTGAGAATAGTCCCTTAACTGGAGGCAGGAGTTTCTTTAATCTTGAAATGTTTGCATGGTCCAGCCTGAAAGTCCATCCACCCCTATATATGGTACGAGACAAACGGAACAACCCTCATAGGTAGAACGACAAGTTCTCAGAAAATTAAATTATCTCACTTCTCACAACATTTTTCTCTGAATCAGGATTGAAATAGTCTTTTCTACCTTGTTTCTATGATATTTAATTATTTATGCATAATTATTTATACACAATATGCACAAATAATGATTTATGCATATTATGTATGCGAAATTTATTTTTAAAAAAATTACCAAAAAATTGGTGAATAATTTTTTCGAAAATAATCGGTGAAAAATTGACTATCGCTACTGGGAATCGAACAAGAGGATAAGAATTAGGAGAAATGCGGAGCTTTAACGCTCGTGGATAATTCAACATTAGAATCAAGTAATGATGTTTTCCATTTTTTTGGATAATTGTCGTATTTAGACAATTGAAATTTTCTAAATACCATTAGAAATTAGGGGCAGTTTTACTGATAGCTTTTGTCGAAAAATGATGAGAATTGTAATTCATTTCCAATAATCATTATCACAGGAATCGAAAAGTTTCCCTTTAACAGTGACCAGTCGGTGGTTCGAGATCGAGGAAAGCAGTTCGCATAAACAGAGCCATTCATTTCGGGACCCTTTCTATTGCCCAATGGGCTTCCTTCCCTTTTTGCATTCCCTCCGTTCATTCGTCCAGTGGCGCGAACTCCATTCACGGGTTTATCACTGTCCAGATAACAACGATTTACCTACACGCGAAAGCTTAGGGTTGGCATTAAAGGGGGTGGGTTTTTGGTCGAGGAAGACGCAAAAGAGGTCCAGTGAAATGGAGAGAAAGTGAGAGAAATAGAAAAGAAGAGAGAGAGAGAGAGAGAGAGATCAGGCCAGCCACCTTGCATTCGGGAGTATTTCACTTTAACGGCCCTCAAGGGAATTGGCTGACCCGACTCGACCCTTCAGCGTTTCAGCATAATGGACCTCTACATTACTTATTCGTCCTGGCCAATGTCCTGCTTCCAGGAAAACCGCGGAAAGTCGTTTCCACGTTCTGAGAATCGACTTTAATCTCCCCCTTTGATTAAAATGGAACGAAACTTTCACATTGAATTTCTTTTCATTATTTATATCTGCGAACAAAAATGTCAATTATTTTCCGAAAATTTAATTTCCCCTTTTCAAAAATATTAATAATTCCATTATGAAAATTCTGTGCGCATAGAAAATTGCGCAGATGTGATAATGGACGTTCTACAATACGAAGTTAAAAGCTGTATAGAAGAATATTGTGGGAAACGAGGGAAAAGCGTTTATTATAAGTAAATGCAAAAATGTCGTGTGGAAGAGGAGCGGGTTAAAGTATATTTTAACTCCGAGAAGAAATTTTATTGAAAAATAATAATGTTGTTTGTAACATAATACCAGTCGTTCCAAGTGAATGATAATGGATTCTCCGATTAGTTCGTTTTCCAACAAGAATGTTGCATTTTTGCGAAAGTAAGAAGAAAAAATGAAATGAAAAAAAATTAATGCGACGTTAACGGCGTTGTTCCTGCATAACAACGCGGCCTTTCTCGTGACCAAGGGCAATTTCTTTAGAGGGTAACAGTCTGTTTCCCATGGCAAAGATAAACATTGAAGTATCAACCGATTATCTCTCTCTCTCTCTCTCTCTCTCTCTCTCTCTCTCTGCGCCTTTAAAGAGAAACTTTGTACTTCAGGGAATCGAAACTCCCCGCAGGGCCCGTGAGATTTGCGTGCCCAGCGGATTTCAGCCATCACACTCGAGAATTATTTCCTTTAATTGAAAATTATTTACAAGAATAATTGTTTTCATTTCAGCTATTTTGAATTTCCCGCTCTAGACTAGATGTCACTGTCAAACATAACCTAGAAACAACTTTGACTATTTTCCCAGTTTTAAAGGAATTTTGGAGAAAAATATTAATAGCCCTTTTGGAATTACTTATAAACTGGAAGGCATTAAAGGAATGCATTAAGTTTCCAGTGAAGTATGAGGTTTCCTTTTGCCCTGGTGCTCGAAAGAATTGAAAATTCCTGCTCGGTCAAGGGTTGAGGGACTTTGAGATAAAATGTTCTTGGGACGAACGGAGAGAGAGAGAGAGAGAGGCAGAAGCCGACATTGAGCGCGGATAAAGCGTCCGATATAAGATTAATAGTGGAGGCCGACCGTCGACGAGGGTGGTTGTCGATGGTGATTCCTCTTTGAAGGTGGACCCAAGGGTAGTGGCCAAATTGAATCCTGTTTAGAACACGAGAGAGACGCACCAGGAGCAACGCGTCCAAAGCCTTTAGGCTATCTTTCAATAAGGTAAATTGCCACCACCTATCTTTTATCTTTCATTTCGTGTGCATTTTTATATCTTCAATTCATTCATTTTCCATTCAATTTTGAATTTTTCATTCAATTTTGAATTTTTCATTCAATTTTGAATTTTCCATTCAATTTTGAATTTTTCATTCAATTTTGAATTTTCCATTTTCCAGTAGTAACGATAAATTTATCATTCTTTTTTGTCACAATAATAATTATATTGAAAAAAAATCGCCTCGACCGGGAAGCGAACCAACAACCGCAGCATGGCTCTACCGTGCCTTAACCCCCTCAGCTATTCAGACACTTTTCTCTTATTCCATTTTCGAATTTCTAATATGAGTATTAATATTTTACATTATACCCCGTAAATTTTATTTACGAGCAGTAAATTTTTGAGTGCGATTTAAAGATAAATTGTTATAAATCTTAAATGATCATATAGGAGGAAAAAAATGACGAAAAAGTATAGAATAAATATTGTATAAAAAATGTGTCGTGTGCGATTACATTGAGATTAATTATCTCCGTCTTTATTACGTTCCTTAAAGATCTCGGTCCTTTTGATATGGCATCGATCGGCTAATGTCGCTTTTAATTTATGAAGGTTCTATAAAGTACCTCGATTTATAATATGTATGATTGATGGCTTTTTTATTCTAGATCCGTATATAAAAAGAGAGGCGGAAGTGGGGGCCAACATCTTTATTATATTCGCGTGTTTGTATAGAAAGATTATTGTCAATGGATCCATTTGCTTATCGAGCATTGACTAAATAATAATCATCACCTGGACGAAGTTCACAATGGAGATAATTTTTTTATTTTTTTTTATTTTAAGCGGCAAAATAATGACAATGTGCCAAAGTAAATAAATAAATAATAAATAAATGGTAAACAATACACAAATAAATAATAAATAAATATTAAATGAATAATAAACAAATGAATAATAAATAAATTAATAAGAAATACCTAAATAATAAATAAACAAATAATAAATAAATAATAAATAAATAATAAATAAATAATAAATACGGACTACACTGTAAACTTAAAAGTATCCAATTGATACCAAAAGTATCAAATTGATTCAAAAATTTGGAATCAAATTGATACTTTTGGTATCAATTTGATAGTTTTAAGTTTTAAGATTCAAAAGTTTGGAATCAAATTGATACTTTTGGTATCAATTTGATACTTTTAAGTTTACAGTGTAATTAAAAAAAATTAATCATTAAATTATTGTTTGTATTGCGTGTATCATATTTTTCGGAAAAGGGGAATATTATAACGAAGAGTTTGGGAGTGTAATTTTGATAGAGAGATGAAAATAATGCTGTGTTCATTGAACAGGTTTTTCCATTCCTCGTTCTGCCCTCGTTATAGTCCAAGCGGTCGATAAATCCCCCACTTAGTCCTGATACTTTTATACACACGGGAAAATCCTTTTACTTATTTCAGTCAGTGCGCGGGGCGGGTATTTTTCATTGTCCTCCACACTCGTAATATGTGACCTGCCATTCTATAAGTCTCTAAAAAATATTCCCCGAGAAATAAAAATTCTTTCGATTACAAATAGAATTAAAATTTCTATATAATAAATTCCTCTTATTCAGTTTTTACTGTATAATTTCTAATTTTCATAATCAATGGAAGAACGTTCGAAAAATTCACAAAGATTAATATAGTCAACTGACGCGACGCCTGGCGGCAATTGTGGAAATCAATAGTGCGACAAATGTAGGATTTGTCCGCAGAATAATGACACGATTGTTAATTAATTCTTTCAAACTAGCATCATTTGAAAAATTGTGAAAAATCTGACGTGATGTTATTTCTTTGAAGATGCAAAAAATTGAAATCGTTTGGCAGAAAGAAAAGAATAAGGGAAATGGAAGAGGAGCGTCGCTTGCGTCGACTCCGCGGTTGAAAGAGAGATGACGGAGGTTGCGCCATTCTGGCGAACGTGAATAATAAAAAAGTTTTTTCCATTCCGGAGGGGGTTGAAGATACGAGGAACGAAAGGGTTGGTGCGCAAACGCGAACCGCCCTTCTTCAGACGGGAGCTCACAGCCACCCCTTGAAGCATAACTCTACTCCACCGACACCTACAGCCAATCTGCATGCGATTCGTGGAAAATTCCGCCATTTTGAAACCAGTTTAAAACGGGAGTGGAAGTCTGTATTGAATTTCGATACCCGTAACAACCCCCCTCCTATATGAAAAAAACGAAAAAAAATTTTTTTTTATAGAGTAAATCAAAACTGACCTCTTTATATGTTTCATTTTTAGCTCGAAATAAATTTTTAATTTTAAATCCAATAAATCTTTTCCCCAAAGGAAATTCGAATTTGGATATATTTTTTGCTTAATATTCAAATTATCCCGTGCAGAAATTGCCCCACTTGGTCCTACTTGAAATAGGGCTTTAGCAAGGGTCTAACTAGTTTTCCTAGTTTCTTGCAAGGCCCTTGTTAGAGCCCTATTTTAAATAGGGAAAGTGGGGCAATTTCTGCACGGGGTAAAGAATTGTCAATAATGTTAATAGACGATTATTACTGATGTAATCGTTGGAATGAATTCTTCTACTAAAGATAAGATCGTTACGATATAATTTCTGAAAACCGCGTATCAAGACTCGAAAGTGGGTTATCACTGATATTTTAATATTTAATGATCTAACATTTAACGCGCAATCGATATTGATGACGTATCGTATCGACAATTGCTCATTTTCGATATAGAATCAACTGATAATAATACAAAGTAACATCAGGTAAATATAATTAACAGATATGAATCAACTGATAATAATACAAAGTAACATCAGGTAAATATAATTAACAGATATGATTCATCTTTCTTTTCGTCTGGAGACTGTATTTTTGGTTCTGATTTTACAAAAATTCAAAAATGATGAATTTGTGAATTTGTTTC
The DNA here is from genome assembly GCA_001855655.1 of Leptopilina clavipes. NCBI lineage: Eukaryota > Metazoa > Arthropoda > Insecta > Hymenoptera > Figitidae > Leptopilina > Leptopilina clavipes. The sequence goes on along the minus strand of JUFY01029650.1, from coordinate 47,328 downwards.
AAAGTCCGAATTGAGAGTTCGATTAGAATCAAGAAAATTTTTTTCTGATCTGATCTGATCTGAATTTTTCTGATTCATTATGAATAAAATTTCGATCATCTTGAATTTTGACTCAGAGGAGATGAATAAATATTACCCAAATAGCACAACATTTGAGCTCAATATTGTGTCAATATTGCACGGTAATATTGGCAATATTACCACGCAATATTGACACAATATTGGGCTCAGATGTTGTGCTATTTGGGTTATTAAATCCAGAGAAAACCTAAAGGAATCAAAACGTTGCAAAATGATACTGCTTTCTTGGATCATTCTAAAAATTAGTGTTGCCGCGAGACGAGACTTTAGCATGCAAAAAGTCGAGACGAGACGAGACGAGACTTTGCATGGTCTCGTCTCGTCTTGCGGCAACACTGCTAAAAATTGATCCAAAAAGAGGTATCATTTTGCATAACGTTTTGATCCCTTTAGGTTTTCTCTGTCTGGAATAGAAAACTAAGACTTCAAATTCAATACAAAAGAGGATTTTTCACCTTGAAATGTATAACATTTGCGCAAAAATAACAGAAGGGATGGTGCGCAATAAATAATATGTAACTCCCATGGCTTGTAAAATTGGGTATAAAATATACGAGAGGCCATATTGCCGGTTATGGAATGGAAATGATGATGAAGGCTGTCGCGGTCAGGAGTCGTGAAGGGGTTGTTGGGTAAAAAAAAAGGGGATTGGGCTTCTGATTTTAAAGTCACAATGCGCCAGGCACACGTCGCTTGGAATCTATCCGTCCATTTCGGGTACTAAAATCTCGATTCGTGCATCTGCGTCCGTTTTTGGCTTCTACCTGAACGAGTGTGTGCATCTGTGTATAATATTAGATTGGAGAAAAATACAAATACACAAATGAAAATAGAGAAGAGGGAGGGAGAGAGAGAGAGAGACTCGTTAAGAGTACGTGCGAGGCACGCGTGTGTCAGGGCCACGAGGGAGAAATTCAAGGCGAGCGGACCAACCCCTGATGCTTATAACGTGTGGCACCTTTCAGCCCCTTTTTTTCGAGGACCACTACTACCCTTCCTCAAACATTTTAAACTTTGTCCCCGCGCACATAGATGCCATAGAGTTGCTGGCGCATTTATGTATTATATTTACCGTTACGCAATTCATTTTCATTTCCGTAACAAATAAGCGATTCTCCACCCTTTGTTGGCTCTCGTTGCTGTAAGATGCCCTGCTATGTCGAACCGCAAATAGGTTGCGCAACCACCTCGTGAAATATTCCCAAAAAAATGGTTTTTACTTCATGAAGCGCAAGTCATATTTCCCAGAAGATCGAAAATTTGGGTATAAAGTTAGGGAATGGATAGGCATGGCCAAAAAACGGTCCCGGCATCAAAAATTTCCTTCGCCACCAAATTCTTTCTTGGATTAAAAAATTTATTCAACTGAACCAAACATTTGAATTAAATAAATATTTAACAAGAAACAGTTTTAAATAATCCAAAACTTGGAACTTTGCAAGAAAATAGAAGCTTTGGAAATACAACATAACTTTTTACGTCGCAGTCCAAATTGAAAAATTTCTAATCCATATTTTAAATTAAGACAGAAAGATATAATCAAAGATTATTATAAATATTTTCCTTATAATTGGAAAGCAGACATAAAAAAAAACGGTCGGGCAAAAAAGAACTACGGCGCAAGATTATCGGAAACTGGAAACCATTTCAATGCGCAATTTTAAATCTATTAAGGCCATGCTCCAATTCAGACAAATAATGAACTTCCAGTCGGAATTGAAACCTGATATTGTTCACATTGTAAATCTTCTTTCTTCAGCTTTCACGTATTCATTCAACTCTATCTTATTTTTTTTTCTTCCAGCAGCGAATCTAAAAATTTTTTTTCCATAAAATAATCCATAAAAATTATTTTTTGTATGCGATAATAAATAAATTGAATCAGAGATTCAGGAGAACCAAGAAGCAGTGGAAATAGAAAAAATATATGGAATTTTCGAAAGGGGAAAATTTGAGTGAAAAAAACTCATCGTTATTATTGAAAGAAAACGCTAACGAGTAAAGTATAAAATGGATCGATTATTTATAACCCTTTTTTTTACTTGTAAGGTAAAAAAGTCATAAATACAAGGACACTTAAAAACAAGGACACTGGTCCTTAATCGGCAGAGTTTTTAAAATCAAAAAAAAAAAAGAACTACACATTGCAAAGTTAGCAATGATTTGCTCCCATGGATGAATAATGTATTGGAATAAAATTGAATAATCGGTCGGTATAAAAGAAACGACACCTTTCCGCCTACTTCCCGTTACCACACGCAATAATATTGAAATATTCCTGGGTTTAGTCTTGGGATTTACCCATCCAATTAAGAGAGAGGAAAGAAAAAAAAATTCACCTCAACAAGGGAGAGGAAAATGCAAAACTTTTGAATAAGGGAATCGCGTTGTTGCTGTATTTAACAAGTCACTGTACTAATGACTGATTGCGTTACAGTGATTTCAGATGAGAGTTGAATCATGGTACCTTCTGACGTAGAGGACGCTCTTGCACAAAAGTGCGCCTTTAGTATATACACTGCGAAAAGGCCGATCGCATCTTTAGATAAGTCAAGTAGGCATCGTCATACATTTATGCATATGTATTCGCTTAACTGGATAAGCATGCGGATCTAAGCGAGCACACAAGTACATATGGATTCATGCAACCAAAATGGCTGATGCGACTATACGTCCAATGTGGGAAATGTGGCAATCGGATGAATTAAATTCCTCCGACTCAAATCCCATTCTACTAATTAAAAACCTTTACTTTCTATTATACTCCATTTCCCAAGCGATGAATATACAAAATTGGGAAATACCCATCATCATCATCAGTGGAAAAAATTTTATCCAGAAACAGCCAATCAGATTCGAGATAGTTTCGATAGTATCGAAACGATCTCGAATCTTTAAAGTCCCATCTACAATCATTGACATTCGCGACAATTCTATAATTTCGATAGTATCGATAGTATTCTAGTTTCGATAGTATCGAAACTATCTCGAATCTTTAAAGTCCCATCTACAATCTTTGACATTCGCGACAATTCTAATTTCAGTTATATCTTATATATACGAAAAATGTTAAGTATTTTTAAATTCCATCAGTCGCCTTTGATTTCTGTCATGCGTACCGCGAGTATACACGAGTTGAAAGGATAAAAACGACAAACGACACTGAGCGAAGGGATCGGGAGAAGAAAGACAAAATAGTCGAAAGAAGAGGCAAAAAAAGGTTAAAGAAAAGAAAAAAAAGAGTAGGGGGGGGGGGGAGAAAAAATCTTTAAAACAAACTGCAACTCGTTTTGTACCGACGGTTGATGCGTGTGGTGAGTGAGGAGGGGGATGAATTCATCTGGGGGATAATCCGATTGGTCGGTAGACCGCCAATTGCGGCTCTATACGCAATGAGTGCGTTAATGTTACCCACAGTTCCACACACACGTGCATAGAGTTGCGATCGTCAACAACAAGTAAAGACGCAAACTATAAAAGCCACTTGAAGGACTTTGAAAAGACACACTCGGCGGCACAAACATCCAAGTCTTCAATGCAATGCATCTCTCACTATGCATGCGTAATGCATTATATATATCGAAGTTTACGGATGCAGTTGGTCCCGAGATCGACTCCGCACAAGAAAAACTGGTAGCCGCTACCACAACCCGGTCCATTGCCATTACGGGATCGCACGAGACTCGCTTTTGTCCTCTCTCTCTATATTATATTATACTATAAACTTGAGGCTATTCAAAACAGACGGAAAAAAAATCTCTCCACTTCCTTCCAATTTCCAAGCAAAACGAATCAATAATCAATAAATTTAAATCACTGTTTAGAATTATTTTATCACAAACAAAAAAAAAAAATTGGCCAAACTCTTCAATATTTAGAATTTATAAAAGAAAATCATTGTAAAAAAGGACTTGCGTAGCGCTGCAGTCGCTAAATTGAAAAAGGGATGCGCCAAATTTGAAAATTCAATAACAAAATTCATCACTTACGTGTACTGTACGGAAATTTAAAAGTCGACTCACCTGTAACAAAAAAGAATTGATTGTAATTATTTTGGAATACAAACAAAGAAATAAATTTTAAAATTCTACTTTTGTCGCCAATCATTCGAAAGGTTATTGTAACTTTTTTTTAGTATACTAATTTTCAAAAGTCCTTGCGAGTAATTAGCGTGACGTCGCGTGTGAAAGAAACAGCAACAGATGGAAATTATTATTATTATCATGATAAAGTGGAATTTCCCTCGCACGCGACAATTCCTCATTTGCTTAGGTAATTAATACGGTTTCTTGCATTATACACCATTAAAACAATTGTCGTAATTACGCAAGTCCAGTAAATTTTCGATCCATTCAAAAATCACACATATATAATATTGTTTGCATAATTAATACACTATTTCAAAATTGAAATATAGTTAAAAAAAATACTTCTTGGAAAATTGTGTAATAGAATTGCATTAATAAGAAATTAACATATATTGGACAGAGAAAATCAATAATTTAAATGTTTTTAAATTTGAAAATATTCGCACGAGTCATAATGTCGATAAATATTGCGCGATATTGGAACCAAAAGAGTTTGGCGCGCGATAAGAAGGGCGCACCTCGAGTTTACATGAATCAGTCAATAATATTATCTCTGACTAATATCGAATAAATCATAATATGGGCGAGCCCATCTTTGTACCGATGATAAATTCAACCATATAGCGTGTTCGAAGCAAAAATATTAATGAGAAAACAAAAACACAAATGAACTGAAGAAAAGCTTCCACTATATAATTCACAAACATATGGCTACAATATTGCGTCAATATTGCATGGTAACATTGCGAATATTTCTCGGAAATATATGGAAGCAATATTGCTGCAATATTGAAGCAATATTGCCGAGAAATATTCGCAATATTGAAGCAATATTGCCAGGCAATATTGATGCAATATTGCCGAGAAATATTCGCAATATTGAAGCAATATTGCCAGGCAATATTGAATCAATATTGCCGAGAAATGTTCGCAATATTGAAGCAATATTGAATCAATATTGCCGAGAAATATTCGCAATATTGAAGCAATATTGCCGAGAAATATTCGCAATATTGAAGCAATATTTTCAGGCAATATTGATGCAATCTTGCCGAGAAATATTCGCAATATTGAAGCAATATTGCCAGGCAATATTGATGCAATATTGAATCAATATTACCGAGAAATATTCGCAATATTGAAGCAATATTGCTGCAATATTGAATCAATATTGCTGAGAAATATTCGCAATATTGAAGCAATATTGTTGTCATATGTTGTGCTATTCGGATGAAAGCTCGCAAAAAGCTTCTCGGAATATTCCAGTGGTTTATTTTTGTAAATATTCCAAATTTTTTGAATTTGATTTTGAATTGATTGATTTTGAATAATTCGAAATGGACAAAAATTCGTATATAATGTTTTAATTTGAAAAAACTCCCTTGAGGAAGGAAAAAGTAAACAAAAGAAAATTCGATATTGTATCGAAAAAAATGTATTTTTGAAATAATTTTGATGACAGCGGTGGGATTAAATGGTTCATCGTAGTAAATATTGTACAAAAAAAAGACCCGATAGTTGATAGTCGATACTAAACCAACACATTGCTCTCTATCTATTTACCTAACTAATTGAAATTTCATTTTCTATTAGTTTCTTATCTAAGTGACGCGCCCGATATAATATATTAACGCTGAACGACCTCTATTTCCCTAATAAGATTATCGTGCACTTAATTCTCGCTAACGAAATGAAAAAACGATACAAGTTTCCTCTTATATAGCATACGTAACCTTCCAGCAAACTTCCAGCAATCAAAGTTTTTGCAAGGTTTAAATGTCCCACTTTGCAAGATTGCCGCAAGGTTTTGCAACCTTGCAAAAGTTGCGTCACAATCTTGCAAGGTTGCTGCTAGATTACACGATATCTGGCACTGATATTTATTATACAATTAGAAAAATCTAATATTATCCTGATGCGGTATCACCACAAGGACTTCTTTGAATTTCAATTGTATATATTTAGTTGCGTGCTATCGCGGTATCAATCAAACCCTACCAAAAAAAAGTGGATATACCCTCTAAAGCCCGTCCTACGATACTTTGTTCCTTTGTCGTCATTTTCTGATGAATATCGCCTTTTTCCAATTTCCATTATAGGAGACGAATGTCGATCAAATCAAATGATTTTGAAAATTATTTGTCGTTAGATTTTTTTTCCCCCATTTAATTAGGAATTATTTTGAATTTAGATGTTAGATCGCCCAAAAAAAACTAATTTAAGAAACGCAAATCCGTGAGTTTTGCATTGAGAAAAAATTTCTATTTTCAAAGTCGCATTAGTTTTCTCGCAGTATTTTTTATATCTTTTCAAAAAGAGCAGCGCATGCATCATCAATTCCCCCCCCCCAAAAAAAAAAACTAAAAAATAGAATTCCCGCGAGAAAAGTAGAAAAAGCCCTCTTTTGTCATCTGCATGTCTCTTATAATGATCAACCACCATATACTATGAGAATTTTCGTTAAATTAAACTAGGCGACTGTTTTTTTTTACTTCATCGACCCTTATTCACTTCTTGGCTGCGTAAAAACTGTGTGAAAAAGCGTTATTTTTTGGGGTGAAATTCGATGCCGGTATAGACGTATTTTTTTTTCATTATTAGTGCATTTTAATCCCCTAAGAAGCGAGAAAGAGAGGAAAAAAAAAAAATTATATACACGATCGAGAGAAAAAGAAGGTGTTTCAAAAATGACGGGGTGCAGGTAAATTTCATGATTCTGGAAGATCACCCCCTGGAGATGAATTTAGAAAAGGGGGGAATCGCGCATCCTGCATATTCACTGGATTTTTGTAAATCGGAGGGTTACGAGTAAAAAAAAAAAAAGAAAAAAAAAGCGAATGGAATAAAGAAATAAGGTCCATTCAACAAAAAAAGAAGAAAAAAAAAAAAAAACCCGAAGGGTCGCGCAACGGGTAAAATGTCTGATGTTTTTTAAGCGCGAATCGTCCGCTTCTTTAGAAATTTTCAATTTCTAGGTCATGGGAAGACTATATAAACGCGGTTTACCCTGATCTTGGAAACTGATTTTATCCCCCCCCCCTGCTCCGTTTCTTTATTTCTCCTCTTCACATGCTCGCTGGATCGATTAATGCTTCCATGTTCCCTTAAAAAGGGTTTCCCATTCAATGAAAAACTATATATATATGTGATGAGAACATGGAAAAAGGAGAAAGTGGCACAAAAAACGATTTCTTCACCTGTAAAATCGAGATTTGTGACGAGAAAAAAATTTTCACTTTTAAAATATCGAAAAAAATGAAGAACTTAAATTGAGCAGTTTTGATGACGAAAAGGTAAAATTTTGTTAAATAAATAAACGTTCTTTTATTTGCAAATAAAGAAAGGGATATTATCCCCTATTTTGAAAATAATTCCTGATACAAATAAATTTTTTACAACATACGATTCTTTGAATAGAGGTTAGGAAAACATTTTTTTTTATTCTTCTTAACGAAAATGTACATCTTTATTTTCGAGATTGGTAATCCGGTTTTCTAGACGCAACAGTCTCCTCGTGTAAAAATATCGGCATTCTTTAAATCCATGGAGGCTTTGGTGAGAGTTCTCCTTGGGGTCGTGGACCGAGGACGTAGAGTAGGAATTAAGGGGGGTGGTTTATTTTTTTTCTAAGGTGAAGGAAGAACGTCTTGATCCACATATGGTTTTTTATACGTGCAGACACACACAGAGGCAAAAGGCGGGGGATGATGAGTGAATGACAGGACAATGAGCCAAGTCTGATGCACGCGAATGCTTTATGACGATTCAATAATGTTAGAACCGCTCTGTTGCACTCTCAATGCATCATATTATATAGGATGGGTTCAAATTTCTCGGGAAATCACCTCATTTAGAATAGAGGAGGACAGATAGATTCGGGAAAAAATTAAACGAGAGAGAAGGATTTATTCTGCCTGCGAGAAAATGATCCTTGATTAGTTATGTACTACTGGTTATTTGATACTTTACCTGTACGGAAATCTCATGGAATGTATAAATTATCTATATACTGTGATCACGAATTGGGAATTCACCACCGGGAATTTCCCTTCTTACATTGCAGGAGAGAAAAGAGAGTAGAATTCCAAAGGTGACAGTGGTGGGAATATTAATTATTCCAGATTTGAAACTTTGGCTAAAATGGGTACTGAATCTTTTCTAATTTCCCTAACTAAATGGTTCTTCAAAAAAATAATAATAATAATTGCGATATAATTTACAGAAGGAGGAAGTACTTGGAAAATGTGCTTGGCACAAATTAATATTTAACGTCGAACATAACTGTCAGATCTGTCGATGCGTCAATCAAAGAATAGATTGAACTTGCTTCCGCGTACTTGCATGTCTCGATCAATGCCGAATACTCATTTTATACCTTTGTTATTCCCATCAATTTCTATAGTTTTTCAAGGAAATAGTTCGCCGCTGAATCAATTAGATCTGCAATCTCAATTTTTTTTTCTTTCTTTCACAATCATTGCTCCAAATTCCAGAGTTATTCCAATTTAATTCAATATTTAAATATTTCGTTATTTTTAAATATTTATGTTTGATTATACATTCCATACAATTTTTAGGACGAGAATGGAAATTCAATGCAGGATTTCACTATGGATGATGATTTTTAATTTTCAAGATTTGTATCCTAGTTTTTTCTTCTTCTTTAATTTTCACTTCCTATGTATATAGTAACAATGGAGGAACATATATAACCGAGTGTGACTCTTTGAAATCGGTTTTTGGGGTGAATTCTCAATGAAGACGACCCCGATGCAGCTGTCCCGCGTCATTACCAAACCTCATCGCTAACTCTTATGACAGTTCAACACAAAAAGAATAAAAAAATAAACCGAAACATCAATTCAAAATCGTGTGACAAGAGGCATTTCTGACTGTAACAGAATTCGATTGAAAAATTTGAATTGATGGAAAATTGACTACAATTCATAGAATTGGAACTTATTTTCTCCAATTAGGCAACATTATTTGTCAATGAATATTTAGCCAGTGTTTTAATTTATTTCGAGATTTTCCCATTCTGCATCATGAGTTACAATTTTCCTGCTTGCGGAAGAGAAAAGAGAACAGAATTCCAAAGGTGACAGCGGTGGGAATATTATTCTAGATTTGAAACCAGCTAAAATTATTACTGAACCTTTTTTGATTTTTCTAAAAGTTACATTGCGGAGGAGAAAAGTGCAGAATTCTATAGGTGACAGTTATAGGAATAGTTGAACCAAAAATTGAATTTCACCTGATGTCAAATTCGCTAGTTTGAAATAATCTTTGGTAAAATTTGTGCTACCAGAGATGGCAGCACCTCAACAGCAACTTAGAATCGATCAAACCTTTCCAGATGATTGTAACTTGAATTCTTTGAAGAAAGAGGAAAATCGTTTAGGGGAAAGTAGCTAGTGATGTAAGAATAGTGGTGGCGCAAAGGGAGAAAGGGGAAGGAAGTGAGTTGATGCGGTGGAGGATTGGCGAAATCAATTTCCAACCAATTTAGGAAGCCTTTGAGATGGACGGACTAGCCGTCGCCTTAAAAGTGCGTAAATAAATAGATTCGAACGATCGTAAATGTTAGATATTTTAAGTAGAGCCGATGAAAGTATATATATATATATACATATATGAAAGTGAGGGTAAGAAAAAAGGTTTGCTCCAGACTGGAAGGAGACAATAAGCTCAGAGGGTTTTTCAGTCCAGGCACTCTTTGAGTTCCTGGTTCGATAATTTAATAAAGGGGTTGTGTCTCTGCCTCCAACTTCTTTTCTTCTCCAGCAACCTCGTCTCCCTCGTCCTTCTCTCTCTCTCTCTCTCTCTCTTTTCTTTTCTCATCCCTCTTATCGTGAATGATTCGAAGGTAAATATTACCTCAAAAGATTTCGTGGATGGCGGCAAATGGCCAATTTTTCTCAACGAGTTACATCTCCAGTTGGGCAATTCATTTACTTTTCAGATTTGCTCTTTTAGGGTGTGGAGTTTTTTACATTTCTGAAGAAAAAACAGAAAATAATTCTAAAGGTGGCAGCGGTGGGAATACTAATTATTCTACATTCTCAGCTTTAGATAAAATTATTATTAAACCTTTTCTACGTTACATTGCGGAAGAGAAAACAACAGAATTCTAAAGGTGGCAGCGGTGGGAATGTAAAAGAAAAAATCTTTTTTTTTTTCTTAAATTGTGAAAATAGAGAATTAAATAAAACATCAAAATGGAATAATTTTTATGGTCTGGTAGGGAGGGTCTTTGAAGAGTGCTATTTGCGAAACTGAATGGATTCCCCGCGAATACAGAAAGAGGTATTGGAGGGAGGGACTTCCTTTTCCATTTGTGACCGGGGCGCTATATTGACCGCTGCACTGGCGCTCGTCCATTCCGCATTTTAAAGGAAAATTTCCGTTTATTTCGCTCTGACTTTTACTCTCCCATTCCTACTCTCTCCTTTTTCTCCTTTTTTTTTCTTTTTTTCCCCAGGATTATTCGAGGATTGCGCTCGTGGTTATACCAGTTCAGACGGAAAATAGCAGGACCTTTTGCTCATGGCAGGTCCCTTTAACTCGAATGCACACGATGAATCTTCAAGAAAGTCTCCCTATTTACGAGAATCAGTCCAAAGTTGATGTCTCAAAATTATTATCTTCGGGAAAAATTTTTCCCAAATTGCAAGAAATTTTCTTTTTTCGAAAATCAAATTTCTCCTGAAAGACATTGTATATTCTGTGTGTTTAAAGTCCCCTGGAAGTCCTGGAGGAAAAACCGGAGGGAACTAAACAAACGAGCCCTCTTCATCAGACATTGACTTCCGAAGTTGTTTGCTTGAAGTGAGTTCGCGTACGACTCCCGAACGTGACATTCTCGTTCTTATTTTTCCGTCTCGCCTCTGTTTATTCTATACAGAGTTATTTTATCACACAATTTTTCGGTACAATTTTTCCATCGTCAGTTATAGAATTTTCCCATTTTTTTTTCATTCCCACCGCTGTCACCCGGTTATTTCGAATTCGCTCGATAATTGAGTTGCATAAAGTCCTGGCGCACGCTCGAAATCTTCCTCGTTCGCCATGCGCAACCGCTTCTGGCATCAGGGTCAGAAGGCGGAGGTGTTAATTATCCACCGGCGGTCACTTAATTGTTATTATATTTCTCCTCCACCATGGTTCGTCCTCGAAATTTTCTTAATATTCATCAAGAGGGAAATTGGGAATTATGGTCGCCGGTTATTATAATGGCGTGACTTATTATCCCTTACTGATCAACAATGCTTGGATTACCATCGAGTGAAAGAAACTGTATATTTATACCCATGTTCACGCGCTCAGTTCGCAAAACCCCGTCGAGATCAAGATAGACATTTTATTATGAGCAAAACTCGATCATCAAGATTCCGCATGCATAATTTCATTAGCGAAGAGCGAACCCTCTCTCTCTCTCTCTCTCTTTTTCACATATATACAGATCAAAGATTCCCTCGTCCAGTGAAAATTGCAAACAGAATATACTCTTTTTTCGAAACAGCAGTCACTTATTATGAATGAATCTTTTTCATCGCACTTCACACGAATTCTACTTCCCGATTGCAATCAACAGTAATTAACAATATAAGAAATATTTTTTCAAGAGTTAATTACAAAGAGTGTAATTAATATAAATATTATATTCTTACGTAATATTGATTTTTTTCGGGGGGGAAAGATATCTCTCCAAATGGATTATTCAGTTTACTGCCAATTTGGGGAACAATCGAGTTTTACTTTACTCGAGTCTCGAATTCGAAAAGGTGAAAAATTGCTAAATTGTTTTTTTTGGGGGGGATGCGAGGAATATAATTATCATATTACTGGGTAGAAATTATTGTATCCGTGAACTGACAAGTTGCATTCAGGCGCGTTTGGTCCTCTCACGCAAGAGGAGTAATTATTATTCTGAAACAGATGGAACAAATACTCCTGGAGCCACACCTTTTTCGTTCGATGAGTTCGACGACTTGGTTGAAGGATCATCATGATCGGCAATTGTAGAAATTGTTCATCTATAGCAATATATTCATGTCGATTGTTTTGGAAGATTTGTATCTCCTTGGGAATATTAGATCGCGATTTTCAGGTATAATGGCAAACAGGAACAGTTGTTGGTTTATAGGGAGCCAGGAGTCTGGTCAAATGGTCACGAGAATAATATTTCAAGAAGTAGTTTGCGCACGAAGAGAGTTTATATAGCGGTGCGCCTCTCTCTCTCTCTCTCTCTCTCCTTCTTTTATTCCTCATCTCACCCGGACGTCTCAATAATACAGGTTCCGATGCGCGCGAGTAGTACACCAAGTGATGTCAAGGGCATGTAATATATGGCCCTTAAATCATCAGGAAGAAGTAGATGGTGGCTTTACCTAACCACTGCCAGTAACCGCCCCGCAAACATATCAATCAGTGCAGTATCCGTGCGCGCACTTAAAGATCCACCTATTCGAACACTCGTTAATCAAGCACGCTCGAAAGCAGGGTCTTGCATCCGAATGAACGCTCCCGAAGTGTGTGCGCCTGCCACACGAAGTCTCTTAGGCCCCCTCAACATCTGAGCCTTTCTAAATCAAACGATTAAACTTCAAAATTGCCTCTTATTGCCCCACATCACCCATTATCATCATCATCTCCTTATCCAATAATCATCATCCAAATATGTTTCATTCAGATATTTTGCAGCATCATTTCAAAGTTGAGGATCTGAAACAGCATCTTCCAGGAGCGATAAATTATCATCCGCGCGATCAGTGTAAAAACTAGTTATTCTTATATCTTCTATAAGTAAACTAGAATCTCCGCATAATTTTTACTATTGATTAGCATATGACGGAGATCGTCCCGAGACTTTATGGCAAAAAATTCTTTTTTAGCACTGAATTCTTAACTTCCTGCTGAAGGTTTATGAAGGCGCACTTTCTCATGGATGACATTTTTTAATTTCCGAACGTATATCTTATACTATAAGAATCCAAACATCCATCAATCTCGCTTGGGAACATTGAGATCGAAACTAGTTTTTGCATCGCGCATATACATCAACTATCAATCACAAAATCTTTTTCCTCCACTCATCATCGAAATTATTGCGCATATTCCAATAAACCATATTCCAAAAAACTGTCGAGATATGTTAGATCGGGATTAATGTCCCGAGCGATAAATAACGGGTGTAAATCATATCATAGTTGTAAACACGATACAGGGCGTTTCGTATTTAATATATCCTATATAGTGAAAGAAATATTTGACCTGAAAAATTAACAGTTCTGAATCGAAAAGGGTTTATTATTTTCCATGAGAATATAAAAGTAAATTGGCAAAAACCAGTTGGGAATTATGTGTATATATAAATGAAAACTGACACGAATGTATCTAGAGAGAGAGAGAGGGGTTTTTTTTTCCATTCTCGAAATGGCAGGTAAATATATAAAAGTCGAAGGAAAAGAAGGGAAAAAGAGCAAGTGCAAAACCATGGCATGTAAAACGATGACGAGCGAACCGAAACGCACGCAATAGCCGGTGGTGGCCTCGGTGATTTACGTTGATGGCATTGCTCTCTTTATCCAAAGACGAATCTTCAAACGGAACCTTGAAATTTTTCGTCTTTATAAGCTTTGCAAAATTGATGAGAACTTATCAAAATTATTCCCGCAACATTGGGAAAAATGATCAATCGGAGAAATTATTTATTATCGATTTGACGATTGATGAGAACTTATCAAAATTATTCCCGCAACATTGGGAAAAAATGATCAATCGGAGAAATTATTTATTATCGATTTGACGATTCATTATGGAGAAATTGGATTTAATTTTCAAAGAGTGAGAGAGAGAGAGAAAGAGGGAGAATACATATATGAAACAAGAGTTGTCGATCCAGGAATTGCGGTAATTACCACACGCTTTCTATAATAATTACGTAAGAAGAACAAAAATTGCGGTAATTACCATGCGTAATAACCAGATTTACATCTCTAGCTAATGTTCGTGTTATTTTCGCATTTATGATAGAATCAATGCACTATTTATTCTTTCTAATGAGAATGTGGAAAACGAGAGAAAAAAAATGCAATTTTCCTGATGGACAAAAATTATATCCGTTGTGCAGTGGGGGAAATTTGGATCTTGTTCGTGAAATGATGAAGGCAGCGACAATTTCGTTGAAGAAGGCAGCGATAATTTCGTTGAAGAGGAAAGAGAAAGAGAAAGAGAAAGAGAGAGAGATGAATAGGGTAGCAATGGAGCAATGAAGTTGTAACAATGAGTGCAATGATAATGCTGTATGTAGTGAATGAAGGAACAGAGTATGAATCTGAAGGAAAAGAGGGTGAAAGGAAGATAGATAGAGGCGAGTGAGGCAAAGTCAGCCCCGGGAGATCATTAGCTCACCTGGCCTTGGCTCCGGGCAAAGAGTTAACTGCTCGATGAGCATCACCACCCCTTTATTGGTCCGCCCCTAATTATGCACATGTCAAGGACTATTTAGTCACGGTTTGCATCATCTTTGGCTCCTTATTGACGAATTACGTTACAGGGAAAACAATTCTTGAAGATCTTGATGATGAAATCCCGTAACTAGTGATAATCAGCCTAAGCTTATCCTAACCAAGAAGATAGTGAATAACCGAAATAACTGATGATGCAACAGTATTAAAAGATTAAAACCCTAATGAATGATTTAGTATTCTAAATCATTTAGTATTCTAAATCATTCATTTTAGGGTTTTAATACAGACGTCATCAAACGGATTTTGAAATTAGTATGTTTAAATCCACGAAACTCCGATGGATAAATTTCTAAATTTCTATAGAGATGTCATCAAAACTGCGATCTAAATTAGGATACCTCTAGCAAGTGTTTTTAAAATCCATCACAGATTTTACAAAAACGTTGGGAATTTTAAATCGTTAGAATCAGTAGTAACTGTTTCTAAATTCCACGAATGACCGCAATCGCACCTAAAAACTCAAAATAATCTTCAATCATGATTGAACAATCATCCGAAACATATTCTAACCAATTGATTACAATTGATTACAATTGGTTACAATTGATTAAAATTGATCCATACGCATGATTGAACAATCATCCGAAACATATTCTAACCAATTGATTACAATATACGTTTAGGATGATTGATGATCCTAAGAAGGTAGCAAATCTAAAAACCAAAACTACTTGATCCAGTCAATTTTGATTGTTTTCAAAAATGGTTTATTTAGCATCAGCGAAATTTTATTAGTGTCGCGAAGATAGAGGGGAAGATATTTGATTTATGCCAAAGAGCGAAGATTATAAAGAGGTTCGTGAATCCAGTGATGGTTGTAGTATATATACAGAATATGGGGAGAACGATTGGCTTGTTTTAAGGGCGTGGGCGACATTAAAGAGCAAGAGAGAATATATACGCTTCATGAGGTATTTATCTGCGCGAGGGAAGAATATATACAAGGCGCGTATATAGTAGACACCAGGGCGCCTTGGAATCTACTTAATCGTGATTAATATCACAGGTTCATGCCGCTTGTCGGTAATTATCTACACGTGTTTTACCGACTTGCTGGTGTATCCATACGGAACCCATATATAGTTTCAAAACATCGCGTATGGGAAACACGATCAGAACCTCAATCATCACATTTTTTTCATTTCTCATCCCCTATAAACTGGCACTCAATTAATGAGATTTTATATTAGCTTTTCCTCTCAATGTTCATCATCTGGTGCAATCAATCCTCTTATCGGTTTTTCCCTTTTTTCTGTAATAATTCCGCAATATTTCCCTATTTTCCGATGCTTATAATTTTTTCCCTGTTGTTTTGTCAATAGTTTCGTATATTTCTATATAAATTTCCCGTGCTGAAATTGACCCACTTGGCCTTACTTGAAATAGGGCTTTAGCAAGGGTCTAGCTAGTTTTTCTAGTTTCTTGCAAGGCCCTTGTCAGAGCCCTGTTTTAAATGGGGAAAAGTGGGGCAATTTTTGCACGGGTTATAGTGAATTATGTGAAATATTCGTCTTCCGGGGATGATTTAGAGAAGCACCTGCGCTCATTTAATATTATATGAAGTAATATTTGCTCTTGAGGAGACTTCGAGCAGTGCCTGCGGACATTTATTCTTTTCTATGCGCGGAATATGATTTTTCATGGAGAGCAATGCGGGATTTCAAGTTCGAAACTTGTATTCATGCGAGGAAATCGCCACGATTACGAAGAGACAAACGTGACTGTTTGTTACAACCTCATGCATAGGGTCTTTAATATAAATATCGAATTGGAATTGCAGATATTGCGTTTCGCAATGAGAGGATTGGTACAACACAAGGAAGATTTGATATGCAAACGATCCTCTCTATAGTTTTCTGCAAAAAAAAACCCCAATATCACTATATACTATTGACAATTGGTTTTATTGATAAGCTTACTCGTTTTATGCACACATTGTAGCTTAAGTTCCCGCAGATAAGAAAAAAAGCGATTTAAACCATGAATTTTCCCCGGCGAACCGGTTTTGAAACATACATTCGAAATCGTATCAATTTTGTCCCTTTTTTATAATGTGTGACATGAATTTACAGTGTCAGGTACCTCGTGGGTAGTCAACTTGTTTACGGATTTTATGCATTTGTTTATATTGCAAAAATCTCATATAAAATCTGTCGATTTTATAGGAGATTTTTTGTAATAGAGAGAAAAATAATTGATTCTTAGGGGCATATAATTTTTTTTTGATGAGGGGGAGGGAGAAGAAAACTTTGACATTAGCATATATAGCAGCGTGACTCCCAAGTCAGCACGCCTCATCTGAATAAATATCGTATTATAATTAAAGGAATCGTTCAAATAATAAATCAATGAGGTTCGGTTTATATATCAGAGCTCTCTATAATGTGTACCGAGCAATGGGCTGTCGGGGCCCGTGTGCGCCGTGGGGGGTCTCTACTATGCTAATGGCTCCCTCTCACGAAGAGCAAAGGAACCACATATTCGTGCGGCCCTGACCTGCCGCTAGGGAATCGTATTTGCCATGATGATGATGATGATTCCTTCTTCTTCTTCTTTTTTTCACCTTCTGATCTCTGCCGACTGTTGGCGCTTATCAATTTGTTACGAATACTGTTTGTTAAATCAAATCAGGGGTTTTTTTTCGAGTCGGGGAAGGGGGGGGATAAATAATACTGCTTAATATGTGCGCGCAAAGCCCCCCAACCGTTGGCGCCCGCAATTCGTTCCCTTAGCGAGAGAGTACATGCGTTTCTTTAACGTCTGGTTATATGCTTCATTGAAGCATCGATCAGCACGGGTGGTAGTCTCGCGTGCCCCTCCTCTGTCCGCTCTTATAACCGCAATGAATCCAAGAAAAGTCCGATCAAATTTATACGACTGTCTTACAAAAATTAATCGCTTCAATTCTCGAAACCCCCTGACTTCAATTTTTAAACATCATTTTGGAAATTATCCAAATAACATACGACAATGAACAATAATTTCATCAGAAATCAATTGATCCGGTTCAGTTGGATTTTTTTCCTGATTTAAATCTGCTGAATCTAATTCTGCTCTAATTTTTGCAATCGAGATGAGAATAAATTATCTGAACAATGGATCTAATTCTGCTCTAATTTTTGCAATCGAGATGAGAATAAATTATCTGAACAATGGATGACATTTCTGCTTGTTATTACTATGATTGTAACGACTTTTTCATCATCATTATCATCATCATCAGGCACTCGCGTTTCTGTCTACGTTCATTGACAAACGGCAGTTTATTTTGTCGATGAAGGTCTCTCTCTCTATCTCTTGGAGCCGTTTGCGGCGAGGACAAATTAACATGGGGGCCCGCGTTGCGATTAACAAAGGGCGATACAAATTAGATTAAATCGCCCGAGGGGGCGGCTTCGCGACTAAGAAAAGGCGAATGATGATTCAACTTTGATAAATAGACGAACGTCATGCAATACTTAAACGGAGTCTGTCCATCGAATGGGATTTTGAACCACTTCCTCGCCCTATAGACCATCATCCTTCCTCTCTTTTTCTTGGTCCATTATCATATCTTCTATGTAAAACATTGCGAAAAGGCCCATAAAAGAATTAGGTGAAGATAAAAATTTACCACCAATGAGCAATGATTCTCAGCCATTTTATAGTGATTCAAATATAGGCACTGTAAACTTAAAAGTATCAAATTGATACCAAAAGTATCAAATTGATCAAAAAATTTGGAATCAATTTGATTCTTTTGGTATCAATTTGATACTTTTAAGTTTACAGTGGGGGAAAATTTTTTTGATTTTTGAATCGTAGAGTATAAAAAATAGTTATGCTCTTGGCCCGTTTGGGAACTAAGAGCGCGGCAAAAGCGTTTCCTCGAGAGCGTGGCGAGTAATTATGTATGTATACCTGCGGGTATATATAGCCACCCACCTGAAGCCCTTGGCCACATAAATCTGAGCGGCACGCTATTCAACGCTATCATTACATCCTCGCGCTGACGAGGAGCGACGCCGATATTTTAATGAATTCCTGGAAGACAGTATCGGTCTGAAACAAAAAAAAACAAAGAAAAGAAAGAAAAAACACCACCGATCCGTTTCCTGTTCATCATCTCAAGAATGGAGATTTTAATAATCCTCCGCAGGTTTCGTCTCTCCTAAGAAAAGAAATTGCCTTATTTATTTCTCTATTCGCGGAATATAAAACGCATTATTTGCGTGAAACAATAAATCATTAGCGTGAATAAGGCGACTAATTAGCATTCATTCTATATACATGTATTTCCAGAATTACTGCGAAAAATTCTACCTCTAATTAAATCATAAATGTATTATAATTTATAAATAAAAATACTCATAGTAAATTTTTTCCTGGCACTAAATTTAGTGGCGCTGGAGAACAAGCAGAAATCTGGGGTTTTTCAGTGGAAATTCCCCCAATTAATAGGGTTTCCTTCAGCGACCCGGCTCAGACAAACTCTGACCGAATTTGGTCACATTTCGGTCAAGTTCGGTAAACGGCAAAATTTATTGCAATTTTGTAAAATATGATGGAAAAAAATCATAAATAATGCTACAAATTAGCGTTTTTTTAGCGAACCAGCTCAATAAAATTGTGACCGAAATGTGACCGAATTTGGTCACATTTCGGTCAAGTTCGGTAAGAGGCCAAATTTATTGCAATTTTGTAAAATATGATGGAAAAAATCATAAATAATGCTACAAATTAGCGTTCTTTTAGCGAACCAGCTCAATAAAATTGTGACCCGAAATGTGACCGAATTGGGTCACATTTCGGACAAGTTCGGTAAGAGGCAATATCTATTGCAATTTTCTTTTTTTCACAATTAAAAAGTTTTTTGAAAATATAGAACGGAAAAAATAGAGATGAGACAGAGGGAGAGAGAGAGAGAGAAAGAAAGAAAATGAAGAAGGAAGCTCTGAAAACGATGAGAAACACCCCCTTAAATTCAAAGAGCAATTTTTAATTACACATAATTACGGGTTATAATGCAGGTTATATCGGCGGCCTGCTGTTTAATTGATCGGCTTAAGAAACTGATTTGTGTGCGCGAGTTTCATATATACGATTGCTTATATATACATATATATACTACTCAAGGTTCGCGTATCCTCCCTCACAGAACGATGAACTCAATTCTTAATTTAAATTCTTTTTATTTATCCACCCACCTGTCCTTGCGTTTACTTCCTATCCGAAATGATCGCAGAATATAAAAAAAGCTCTGTTTCTAATTATCTTTTCTTGTTTAATGAATTCGTAAGGATATTGAAAATTGTAGCAATGTTGCCGCAACATTGCACAGTAAACTTACTGCAACATTGCATAGTATCCTTGCGAGCAAACTTTCCATGCAAAATTACAACCGCAGGTTACAATATAAAATCGTTTTTAGTATAAGTTTATTGTGCAATATTTCCGCAAGGTTACTACCCTAATAACACAACATTTGAAGTCAATATTGTGTCAATATTGCATGGCCATATTGCCAATATTTCCTGGTAATGTTAAGGCAATATTGCCTCAACATTTATTATGTCCGCCTTGTGGCAATATTGCCAAGCAATGTTGACGCAATATTGCCTTGCAATATTGATACAATATTGCGATGCAATATTGAGGCAATATTGCGTCGCAATATTAAAAAATATTACAATATAGTAATTATTATATGATAATATATATTAGATTATATATTATATTGTTATAATATCATAATAATTACTATATTGGAATATTTTTTAATATTGCGACGCAATATTGCCTTAATATTGCATCTCAATATTGTATCGCAATATTGCGTCAATATTGCTTGGCAATATTGCCACAAGGCAGACATAATAAATTTTGGGGCAATATTGCCTCAAAATTGCTTGGCAATATTGGCAATATTACTACGCAATATTGGCAATATTACTACGTAATATTGACACAATATTGGACTCAGATGTTGTGCTATTTGGGTATGTAATATATTTATTGTTTGGTTACTGTGTAACGTTGTGGCAACATTGCGGTAATGTTGTAGCAAGAATACGCCCTATCTGGTTAAACAGTTAATGATAAGCAATTGTAATTTTCAATGTTATGAACATATTCCATTAAAACGGGGTTACACTGTAAAAAGAAGACATAAGATACATTGGTAGTAATTTTTCAAAAGCATATGGAAGATGAAAAAATGAACTGCTTTTGATAATTTATTACCAATGTATCTTATAATAAGATATGCGCTTATAATTCACAAGAGTGAATCACAGATTGCTGAATTGATTCTAAAAGGATGGAGATGATTTTAGACTCCTGTATTGTATACAAGATATGGGATGGTCGTCATGCTTAGGAAGACGTCATTCTTTAATTACGAAAAAGATTCGCAGTTAACAATCTTTTGTACATATGTACTCTGCTTTTAATTATCCTCTCTAATCTAGTTTTTTTTTCGTTCGTTCGTTCGTCACCTCCCTTCTTCGGCACGCATTTGCAATAAAACTCAACAATTGTTTTTGACTTCCTAACTCAATTCCGCATACATCCTGTGGAAACGCTGTTCTTAAAATCACATACAGATGACCGAATCAGCGCCTCCGCATGACGGTAACATGTTCTCATTATGCAGAAAACCTCATCAATTATTGAATTCGTGAAAAAAATTTCATCAAATTCTGCATTATTATCTACATCCCTGATTCAAGTTTGTAAACCGTATCGTAAATTTAATACATGTAGTCAATTATTTCCCGCCGCTAAATTGTAGTTGGCGCTGGAAACAAGTAGAAATCTAGAATTTTTCACAGGTAATGTATTTAATGACGTTTCCTTAGCGAACCGGATCAATCAAACTCTGACCGAATTGGTTCACAGTTCGGTCAAGTTCCGTAAGGGGTAAAATAGATCACAATTTGTAAATTACGATGAGAGAAATAATATCGCTAAATTCTGCTGTCCAAAGCAAAAGACTAGTAAGTCGCATTTGCCATAAGAGCGAAAGTCGAATAACAAAGCTAAGGGACGCTCGCCCTTATGGCAAATGCGACTTACTAGTCTTTTGCTATGGACAGCCGAATTAGTCTCTATT
Source organism: Leptopilina clavipes (assembly GCA_001855655.1). Taxonomy (NCBI): domain Eukaryota; kingdom Metazoa; phylum Arthropoda; class Insecta; order Hymenoptera; family Figitidae; genus Leptopilina; species Leptopilina clavipes. The sequence goes on along the minus strand of JUFY01029650.1, from coordinate 25,534 downwards.
TAGTTGACTCGAGCGAGAATTACAAACAAAAGTTAATTAAATGAATTCAGTATAAGTATTAATTAAGGTTAAATTAAACATAATTCTTTCGCAAATCAACTAAAATCTAATTTAGCAATATTTTAATTGTGACAAAATTCGGTCAGAGTTTATTTGAGAGGATTCGAGAGGATTATTAAATAAATTTAGAATTATTGGTTTATTTTTAAGAAAAGATTTTCCATGCAGGATTGATGAAAATACATAGAAGCGAAGGAACAATGATAGGAGCAGCAAAATCCAAATGATGCGATAGGGTTTAGAGTACATATGGAACATGCGTGGGATTTGCCTCGAGGTTCAATTGCTCCTCTGGACCAGGTGTGCGCGCGAGAAAGTGAGGTTAGGGGTTTCTTGAGTATACGCGAAGGTCGTTACCAGTTCTCCAATGCACACATCGGGGAACCATACCTCTCGCACACTGAACGCGTGTTTTGCGCGGTTATTGCGCGTTTATTACAGCAGAGATGACCACTATTTACGACTTGCTGGAAGCGCCATCAAAAACCCCGGCCGTGCGGTGGCAGCACTGACTCTTACGTGTGGGAACTGAAACCAAGGGCCACCTTAACCTTCCTCCTTCTCTCTCCGTCTTCTCTTTTCCGTCTCCGTCTTCTCTTTTCTCCTTATCTTCATCATTCTCTCTCTCTCTCTCTCTCTTTCTCTCAGCTTCCAGTTCGCTTTACCACTTTTTGCCCAACCGTCACACCCGATGCTTATTAAATCCCTTGTAAAAAAAGTACCAGAGAGCGTAGCTGCGAATTGACCTTAACTGATTCCATACCTCACCCACTCGATTTTTTTTCCCCTTCTCAACCAAAATCTTATTGTTTCAAAATTTTTCCAATACGAGAGAGAATAATTTTCGACTTTACACTCATCGTTACGTATATATTTTTTTTCTATCTCTTTTCACGGAAGAGAAAGAGAGAAGGGGGGGTCTATAAACATAAATTACGAAGCGAATTGCGCGAGCTCTTGTGGTTTCGGACGATCTTCTCTCGAGCTGCTTGGATTGAACCACAAGGTACTATTACCGAGCTCGGTCATCCGGCAAACGACTATTAATGATATTTCGTGTTGGATCTGCATGTTTCGTACAACCTCCACTTCTCCTCTCTATCCCCCCCTTCTTGTGTCTCGTAAAAGAAGCCGCTGGACCTCGAACAATCGATAGGAATCTCTTTTACTTTGCCTTGAATTTTAATACGGTACACGAGGAGCCTACATCTTAATTCCGCAACACAATATCGAATTTTTCTACATGTTCCGATATAATCGAAATCCTTTGCGGATTATTTTTCTTCTATTACCGCAAAGTGAATATCGCATGTTTAATATTTTCCGTTTAACATTTTTAGAATTTAATATAATCAACACTATGGAATTTTCAGAATGACGGGCATAATTTTTCTCGATACGAATGTTTTTCCTATTGGGGAATTCCTATGGGAGGAGGGGGATTGATGAAAAGGACCAAACGTTCCGGATGTTAGAAACTAATTTATTCAACGAATGGAAAAAGGAGAGATGGGATAAAAAGTAAATATGTTATAAAGATGCGGTGATGGGAAAGATTTTTGTGAGCGGATATTGAGAATTGGTGGATCAGGAAGGAGTGACTTGGAGTCACACATGATTATGAAGCATGATGATCCACTTGGAGCACTTCGAGATCGAGCTCTCTTCGACTAATAGAAGTCAAATTACAATAATGAAGCGTCCGATTGGGTCGAAGTGGCATCCATTAGTAGCGGCGACTCTCGATGAAACAAGCCCTCTGTCTCAGATATATACCCGCAGACTCAGGCTGCATCGTCATCATCATCCTTTAAGACACAAAGAAAGTGCCGCCGATTCGGAGGGGAAAAAAAAAACCCCCTATGCAAAATATAATACTCGCGGATCATTCATTCATGAATTCGCATTCCCTTAATGCTCCTGTTTTTCATCATTGCATATTTAACCGATATTCGACAAAAACAATCAGGATAATTCCGCACAAGAAAGAAAGTTTTGTTCCAACTTCTCTAATTGTATTTGTAATTCAATTTTTCCTAAAGAGGAGGAATGTAATTAGTTTTCTTGATTCGCGATTTTAGTTTCAACAAGTAGCTGAAGAATATTATACGCACTTCAATAAAATCTCACTGTGGCACTTAATGAGAATTGTTTTCATTGTTACTTCGAGGGTCGTTAAGTACATGCACGGTCCAGCGAGCGAACAACTTCAAGCCTATAAAACTTGGTCTATTAAAACACCTTGGTGAATTATTAACAATGATAAAACACAAGCCCTGAGGTTGGATTATAGTTAGGAGAAATAACCTTAATCCCCCGTAAGAGATAGCTCCCGGATGTATACCTGTTTTTTTTTCCTTTTTTTTTCTATAAAAGGAACAGAAATTCAAAGAAAGATGAACCACGAATTTGCGTACCCTAAAATTATTATACCATCCTGGAACCAACATTGTGAAATTGAAGTGTGTATATACAAAAAATTACGGAGATTTTTTTTGCACGGTTTTTCGTCACTGATTTGAAACACTCCTAATGGGTTTGCAAGAAAGGAACACCTTTGCGAAAAAATTAATCAACCTTCGATTTCTGTAACAGGTAGCTACTAAAGATTTCTCTATATAGTATATTAGATCAAAATTGGTAAAAAAAAACCCAAAAATGGTAAATTTATAGATTCAAACTTTCATTTTTTGTTCCCAAGGCAGTAAAGCAAGAAGAAAATGAAAATTAGTAAGAATCAGTAAGAAGAGAATCAAAATAACGTGATGATTTCAATTCGTAGAAGAATTCTTAAGGAAAAGAGTGTATATAGGAGAGCACCTGTCCAGTGACAACTGATGGCGTTAACGTTTTTCATCCAGGCACGCACGCATCAAATGCGTCTCGTCTCTTGCTCGCGAATTCTCAGTAAATAAAAGAAGTTCGTAACGGGTTAGAAACGTCCGCGTAGCGGTTAAACGTTCAGATCAAGCATGAAGAAAAGAATTTATGGTTGATTCTAGGAAACGCTTGTCGCGGATGGAAAATCCTTGTTGCAAATCTTCCATAATTAAATTTCTTTACCTCACGATCAAAGAAACAGTAATGCCAACATCATCAGTTTGATTTCCACTAAAGTTCATAAATTTTACACGAAGGAAGCGGAAGAGATAATATGAAAGTTTTTTTCACTTCTTCGTTTGCCAATCTAGAACACGAATTTCCGTACTAATTTTCTGATCAGTGAATGTTTGAGAACCTTTGCATCTTCTCTCTCTCTCTCTCTCTCTTTCCTTCTCCTGGTTTGCCAATGCCCTCTCGACAGATACCAATTATTCAGCGGCGCGTCCTGAAAAACTTCCACAGATCCTCGCGAATTCTTATAATACCCTAAAAAAAAACCCCTCTCCATTCTCTTGAGACTCGCGCCTGCATAGATAATGAGTCAAGTAAAAAGAAAAAAAAATATATATCTCCCTATAACGGTCTTGAACTGACCGAAACTCTTTTGCCTTGTTCTTCCTTCGAAGTATCATCTTTGCCACCTGCTAAAGTCATTTCCTGCACGGAAATATTTTTAACCATCATTATGTTTTGCCAAATATTCACTGGACTCGCTTTTTTTCAATAATCCATATCCCTGACATTTGAAATTTGAATCTTTAGATTCTTTGATTTAAAATTAACTGTTTGAAAAATTTCTCTGGTCAACTTGCACTGAAAATGTCTTTTGGGCCAAATTACTATTCTCTCCGACCGTATCTGGTCAAATTTGAAATATATCCGCCCCTTTAGGACAAGTTCCTTGTCGCCCCGCCCTTTTTACAGGTCAAATTCGAATGTGATCCGCCTTTTTTTAGACAAAATTCGAATGAGAACCGCCTCTTTAGGTCTAATTCATATTCGCCCCGCCCTTTTACAGGTCAAATTCGAATATAAACCGCCTTTTTTTAGACAAAATTCGAATGAGAACCGCCCCTTTAGGTCTAATTCATATTCGCCCCGCCCTTTTACAGGTCAAATTCGAATTACACCGCCTTTTTTTAGACAAAATTTGAATGAGAACCGTTCCTTTAGGTCTAATTCATATTCGCCCCGCCCTTTTACAGGTCAAATTCGAATTTAAACCGTCCCTTTAGGACTAATTTATGTTTTCCCCACTCTATTTAGGTCAATTTCGAGTTAAATACATCTTTTTTAGATCAAATTCAAATCAGAACCACCTCTTTAGGTCTAATTCATGTTTGCCCCGCACTTTAACAGATCAAATTCGAATTTGAACCGCCCCTTTAGGTCTAATTCGTGTTCGCCCCGCCCTTTTTGGGGGTCAAATATGGACTATCCCCGCCTCTTTAGGTCAAATTTGAACTAGATACGCCCTTTTAGGACAAATTCCTGTTCGCCCCGCACTTTAACAGGTCAAATTCGAATTTGAACCGCCCCTTTTCGTCTAATTCGTGTTCGCCCCGCCCTTTTTGGGGGTTAAATATGGACTATCCCCGCCTCTTTAGGTCAAGTTTGAACTAAATACGCCCCTTTAGGACAAATTCCTGTTCGCCCCGCCCTCTTTTGGTCAAATTTAGATTAGCTCCGCCTGTTTAGGTCAAATTTTCGCTAGCTCCGCCCTCTTTGATGAACTTATCAACAGTGCCGTCCCCTTTGGTCAAATTTGGTTCAATCTATCCTTTATTTACAATTTCTCATAAGAAACAACGAAACAACCTGAATTAAAAATAAAGGAACGTAGAATGCGTCCAAAGAAAAACAATTGGATGATAGTGAAAAAAAAAACATGAATGGTACCCTGTTGTGAGTTGAAATAAGTGAGACCAACCACGTTGAAGGAATGCTCGATTAGGTAATCGATTAGTCACCCTGAAAATTCGACTTCCTTTAATCTAATGTGAGCCGCATTCTGAAAATGCAAAGCTCGCAAGATAGTTGGATCGCAGAGAGAATGAGAGAAAGAGAGAGAGAGAGAGAAAGAGTGGAGCACACGAATAAAGGAGAAGAGAAGAAGAGTTCAAAGGAGAAGGACGCGCGCGACGACGACGAGGATAGAGAAAGAAGGATCAAGAAAGGAAGGGTAAAGGCCTCGGGCGAGGTCACCCACCGCCCCCGCCCCCTTCACTCCTGTCCCATCGCCCTACCCCATCCCTGATTACCCACCGCCGTGGGGCGGGATACACTGTAATGAGCATCGAAGGGGTGCTCAACTTTGACGCGTCAAATTTACAGCTTATCGAGCGCCATGCGATAAATTTTGCCCAAGGAATATAGAATTTTCCCTCATCTTCACTCGTTAATCTTGTTTTCATGAAATTAATAACTTTCCAAGACAAAATTCTTTTTTGCACATAAACAATGATACTTTAAATAATGTTTTATTTTACTTCTTGAATAATATTATATGATCGTATAATTTTTGAGTAATATAGAATGAGTTGGATGAGAAGATTGCATATCTAAATTATAAATCTGTTTAATTTTTTGAAGACTAAGGACGTATTATCGATAACGGCAATAGGTATAAATTTTGCATTCCTTAGTGAGATTGCAAACACGCCTACTTCCTTGCACCACACAGTAAAGCGCAAAGTTCATCGTAATAAACGATAAAGAATTTTGTGGAAATATATATATATATTCCGCGTGCGGATGAAACGAAACGCAGGTGAATTTATAATTAAGAGATTATGAATAAGAAGCGTTGATAGTGACAAATAAGGAACATGAACGGTTGTCCAAAGACTGTGAGATTAATTCGCAGGAGAAGTATATGCCACGTTGGGAGAAAATTGCATCAATTAATCTTATATCGTAATTTCATGATCGTGAGTAAATCTACTAATTGAAATTTGATATTCGATGTTTGAGAAATGTTATACAAAAATTCCTCTATTGGGACACGTTTTGTATTTTTTCTTTAGGGTCGATTTAATCGCATCGCTTGAGCCAGGAGAGAGAGAGACGCGTGTCGACAGGAGGGATCTTGTTCCTGTAGGAGACAACAGAGGGAATACGAAAGTAGGCTGTTGGCTGTCGGCGAAGACGTCCCGATGATCGAGCAGTGTTATTTTAAGTTTTCCGTGGGGGCTGAGTTTCATCTCTTGCCTTAATCGTCTGTTCAACGTATGGGGCAGGGGTCGAATCAACCCTGATACACACCATTCCATTTTGATGTACAGGCGCCTTAACCGACCGACCCCCCGCAGTTAGGTCACCCCTTACAACAAGATTCGCGCCAAGGATTCATACCCTTCGGAGGGTGGATTCAAAACGCTTTACACTCTCATAACAGAACCTGTTGATTCCATTTCAACATATCGCATTTTTTAAATTCCTCTGTCATTTTTTATTCCGAACTATAAATGCGGATTTAGGAAAATTTTCCCTTTATCATCCGTAAATCAATTTTTATACTTAGGTTTTCCTGGATTGATGATCACCATCAGTGGAAGGAACGATCTTTTTGAAATTGAGATACTCGAGGACATTTGCGGCAATATGAGTGGTCAGCGGCTCTTTTGATGTCTTCACACACTAGGGAGAGTTTACTGCTGATGATCGTTTGCGCCATCGAGTTTTGGTGGCACACATTATGTGCCTTGAAGCAGGAGAAACAGAAGAGGATGACCCGAGTGTGCGCTTGCTTATTGCGTGACATTAGCCACGGCTGCTGCACTGTCTGCCACCGTTGCGCTTGGATGGGGTAATCATAATCTCGAGAGGGGCAAAACATAGTCCCGAATCGTATAAGACTGAATTTTACGACTCCACCAGTTGGTGTTCTCTGTCCGTGATAACATATATATATACTGTACATAAAGATGCAACCGGATGCAGGACGATTTTTTTCCCCACTCGCGACAATACTCTCCCAAGATTCTCTAAACGGAAGACGTACGATTTCTAGTTTAGCATTCATATCAAAGTATTTAAAAATATTCTTTTCCATTATCAATAAAAAATTTTTCTCTCGTTTTCTGATATGATAATTCTCAAAGTATGCCCCATTGATGGTTTTTGAATACGTAAAATGTTGAATAATGACGAACGATTAATTGTCGAAATTAGAATTCAAATGTTCGCGCCAATAATTAGAATAAGCAACTGTGGCTCCATCTCTACTGTCATTCAGAAACTTGTATTTCCTTCTTACCAAAATTTGCTTTTCACTGATTAGCATAAATAGTAAAAAGAGAACAATTTTTCTGGGAAAATTGGAGATATTTTATGCTAATTAGGAATATTCTACTGGAAAGTTAATTAACAAGCAAAAGGTATTTAATAATAAATAACTAAATCTTCCTTTTTCTGAACGATATAGTCGTCTCTGTGGAACTTTGTTGGCAGTAAATAAAGTTGTCAGTTTTAAGATGTTCTGAAAAACCAGCATAAGAAGATCTCAAGTGCTGCCAACATTATTTTCTCTCTCTATATATATATATATTGAACGGTTGGTAACACTGTATACGCGCGGGGAAGAACCCATCAGTGAATTAACTCCTTGTCGATGTTTTTGCTTCGCAGCAATTTCTGCCGGAAGTGTAAACAACCGCAATTTTTACGATAACGACAATTTTCATTTTCATTTTTAATAACCAATTAAAATATCATAAATAGATAAAAATATCATTCCAAGTCATGTCATATCTTTTGGGAACATTTTTCCCATCATCATTTCTAATATACCAAATGTCATTGGAAATATTTATGTTATTGCAATTTTCTAATTCATTTATAGGTATAATAAAAAATAAAAATTACGAAAAAAAAAAAATGTCTTTATTATATTTACAGAGTCATAAAAACTTACAGTTCCAGGAAGGCAAATTGAATCGAAGGTTGCATCTAAATGCAAACAGAAGTTCAGAACATTGGGAAATATTATATATACTATATATGAAAATTTTCTGTTTCTTTGAAGTTGTAAAATTCACTTTGAATATCCAATTAAAATGCGGGGGAAATTTAAGACTAGTAAACAAAGAATATATATATATAACGTTTTGTATTATAAAACTGAAATGCGCGACATTTGGAAAATGTGAATCGTGTCTTCATGCTTCCTGACTTAAATAAAAGCAAATCAACGGTTTTTTTTCAATGTTATTGGACAAATTATGTTATATTCCAATGTAGAAGGCAATTCTTGGAATATCCAAGATCGAGAGAACGTCTATGCATAAACCTTTGAACGAGATATTCAACTTGCATTTTATTGCAAAATCGTAAAAGGAAAATAGAAACTGGAGAGAACAAAAGGCTTTTATAGATTTCATATTCGTTTTCGATTCGTGGAAAAGAGGAGGAAAAAAAATATAATCAATTTTGTTATTGATGGCAATTTCCATGGGTTCTTTTCTTTCCCAGACAAATTAAACAGCAAAACTTGAAATCGAAAAAAAATATCAAACTCACCGTAAGGTCGTTCCACTGTTTGATCACATGAATCTGTAAAACAAAATTTTCATTTGATTAGAATAATTTAATTGATTTTCTTCCTGGTTTTGAAATTATATAAATGTCTTATAAATAGTGCCGAGAGAACTCTCGTTTTGTGTTTATGGCTATTAATTCTTCTTAATGATACATGCAAGAAGTGATTAAGCGGTTATGACACGTGCTATAAATTACGATTATGAGTCACTACCCACAGATAGTAAAGATATTAAAGACTTATTTAAATCAAGTAAATTTTATTTCTCCTGTCATTGCAAATTCAGGGCATATCATTTTCTTTCAGAATTAATGAGAAATTTCTCCAACTCTTGAGAGATATATTTTCATTTATTTATACATTCGATCAGTAAATTGAGAACACCTGCAAGGAGTGGGGGAAAGCGACTGATTGGTTCTCCCCACTCCACATATCGAGGGTTCTCAACTGCGCAGAAGAATTTTCCGTAACTAAAATGTAATTTGAGTTAAATTATTCTGAAATGTGAGTAAAATTTCTATATCATCGATTTTCAAAAAAGAAAAATAATTTCAACGTTTGGGAAATGAATAATAATTCATCATCATCAGCAATAAAAAAAAAAAATTGGAAAAAAATTTCAAATTGTGCGAATGAAAGTTGGGAAAAGAAGTTTTTTTTTGTAACTCTAATCCTTAATGGTATATGGCAACTTATCCGAAACCTGCTCGTAACGAGATCGACTCACACCTAGTAATGTCTTACTTAAAAGGATCACGCGACTCCAATAGAAGCTCACTGGGAGGTCATCTAGTGTCATAAACGCTTTGGTCGAGCCTTCTGCAGCGGTTGCAGCGTGCTAATAGCCTCATTAGATATTAATGTTCAGGAGCGTATTCATATGATTAAACTTGGCGCGCTTATTCACCGCGGCAAAAAAAATATCATTAATCCAAGAGAGAGAGAGAGAGATACGATAAAAACCTTTTCCAAAGTGAACATTCCGTTAAAGCGGCAAACTTTCTTTATTCCATTCATTCTTCCCGCTTGCCATCAAAATTTGACGCTTCTCTCATCTCCCAGACTTGTATACAATATTCAATTTTGAAAAGACACTTTTCCCGCGAAAATTGGACAAAAAGTTTTTAAGATCGAAAAAAAATGATTAGTTTGCGTATATGCAAAAGAGTTTCTGAATGTAGAAAAAAAATACACGCATCAATGAAGAATGGGGAGGGTGGGGGGTTTATCGCTCGTCAATCGCGATCGATAAATCTTGAGGTGCTGTATTTTAATATTTTCCATGAATTGACAGTGGTGTTCGAGAATTCTAATGGGCCAAACAAGGGGTCCAATTCTCGATCCAACGATAGAGGATAAATATTAAACAACTTTCTTTACACCTTGTAGGCATGAGTTTTAATGCAGGACAGGGGCGAGGCACCGGGTCTTACGGGAGGAAGATGACTGAATCTTAATTAGCGAGGCGTGACAAGTATTCAGCAATTCATTCATCTACATGATGACGGGTGGGAGAGGGTCATTCATTCTCACACCTCAATGTAATTGAAAAAAATCCAGAATTAAATTATATAGAATTAGATAGTTCCATTTTTGCTTTTTTGTATTTAAAATCATCCAGTAGTTGCAATTCCATTAATTGATTTATTCAATTAATGATTGTTAATTAATTATTACAGTTTTTAGTTCTATATCATTTTTTTAATTACAAATAATCAAAAGTTGGCGCCAAGAATTAGAATAAGCAACAGTGGCTCCATCTAGTTGCTTTTCCTGAAAGAAAAACAAATGTGACGCTCCACGGTGAAAGGGACCTAACGCGACAAATACATAAAGCTCATTTCTATGTGAAAATGTAAGGCAAAATAAGCCTAACGTATTTGTTGCGTCACAAATATGCGAATCATTATATGTTAATTTCGTGCATTATGGAACATTGTCTGATTATCATTGGGAAAAGAAATTAATAAAAGATTCGATAACGATGAATTGTCAGTCGGTATTGTCGTATTTACGAAGGTAGTTAGAATATCCTTAAGGCGGTTTCATAGGCAGCTCATCGCCATTGAGACAGAGCCCATCATTTTCAAGAGAGGAATAAATATTATAAGACGCGTCGATGATTAAGAATCGCAAGACGTTTTCAACGAGGCCGCGAGTGTAATCGATTAATTTACAATATCGTACGCTTCTTAAGTTGGACAGCCATTGTTTGTTGTTAATTACATTCGCCTGATCGTAACATCTGATCGCAAGCCAAAAATCAACGACTCCTTGGTTCCGATTCGGTGATTTTGCACGACCGCCCGCGGACAGAGGGTTTATTGTTGGAAAAAATTTGAATCAATGATCCGTCGATAATAAGAGCGATATACTTTACTGTATTTAATAAGGTTCTGTGATTTTAATTTAGCTTTCATTTAATGTCCTTGTCCTTGTAGAATATTGTAGACGTACCATAATGAGAGGAGTACCGCTCTTTCCGATTGGTCGGTAAAATTTCCAGGAAAATTACCAGCCAATCAAAAGGGCTGGTTTACTGTCGAAGTGGCTTAACTACTTCGATAACATAACCTCTTAAATTCCCAATTAGTTTGATAATTTCAAGTACGCAGTTTTTTTTTTTAATCAGCTCTATAGGAATATAATTCATCTTATCAAAAAGCAACTTTGCTCCACAATGTCCAGGCCATAAAATAGAATCACAATTCTAGAAAGCAAGAATAAATGTGCTGCCTTTTTTTTGTGTGTGACATTTTCTCCCGCATTGTGGAAAAAAAAAGTATTCCATGACATTTATTGGCTTTCCTGGAATGAAAACAAGAATCAGGTCCGTTTTCTGTTGATTTTTCAATGATAGTAAGTTATAATGCATTGCAATGGGTGAGACAACGCGCAATAATTCTTTACTCGCTCTATGGTCTAGTGATTCTGGAGTAGAGGAGTCTTGGGACTGAGCAGCGCGCAATGTCAGCTTTAGATACAACATAAAGGAAAAGACAATATAAGCAGCAATATAAATGCAGGAGGCTTTTATATACTTGGGTGCTATACGAAAGACAGGCCAGAGATCTTGGCTTTTACGATTCATTAATCCTGTCGCGAGTGACTTTCGCTTAATAAGTCGGTCGTCCAATCCTTTCCTCCAATCATGTTTCCAAAGCGAGTATATTTTATAATGAGCCCGATTTTTTTTTTCCGATTGTTTTTATCAAAAAGAACTAATTTGTTTGCTTAACTTTTGCGCATTAAAAATTTAAAAACATGTGAATTTTTCCACCATTATGATACGAAGAGGCAAAATAGAAGTCGTATAGGAAAAATTATTATACTTTTCCTTGGAATCGGAAATACGAATAGGAAATTCATTTGTCGTTTCTATACGGAAGCTGTAAAGTTGAGTCATTTAGTAGTGATATGACATACTACAGAAGATGAGATTTAATATATTATAGTTTTAGAGAGAGGAGAAAGGAGAATTACTCGCGAGAAAATGACTTATGAGACGAAAGAGACGAAGGAGAAGAAGCCAGAAAGATAAATAGTAATTGAAGATAGAATTTTTGCGGTAATAGTCACAGTAGAGTTGAGAAAAATTCAAATTTGTAATTATTTTAATTTTCGATTCTAAAAATACAGAACAGGAAGGTATTGTAATTATTCCCATACAAAAAAACCGTGAATTCGGAACCATCACTGACTTCTAAAATCGACTTTCGGCACTTCGACATTTTAATTTCTCTATTTTCAATACTTAATGATAATTATTTCCATTTTTACAGAATCGAGAGAAAATACCTAAATTTTTTGTGCTTATAATTTATAAAAAAATGAATCTAAGGATTTAATAGCAATATGAGGTAAAAAATGAGTAAAATATTTATTTCAAGTACGTTAAAATATCTCTTAATTTGCATGTTTGCTTTAAGAAACTCTCTGCGAGTCACGATCCCAGTTGAATGCTAATCTAAGGATGCAATGGTGCCTATTAAGCGAAATTCTTCTGTTTTGAACTAAGTATACTCTGCAATGGTGCACATTTCCATCTCGGATTCCAAAGGCCTGGAAATTAAAATAGCCAGCGGATGCAAATTGCGCTTGGCATCTTGTATAATGCCTCATATTCCCCGTAAAGAAGTCGTATTTATATTGAAATTAATTAGAAACAAGAAAAATGATTCACTCAACGAGTTTTTCAATTTTCGAATTTTTTTTTTTTTTTTTTACAAGAAAAATTTATTTTCTACTTTAATTTTTTTCTCTGACACATCGAATATTATATAGAAATGTATATATTTGGAATGAAAAATCCGCTTTAAATTCATACGTATTCTTTTAACGTTGACAAATAAAATAAATGAATTTTTCTCATAAATATTCTATTCGGTTTTATTCCCTCACAATTCTAGTGTTTTTCTATCCCATATGACAAATCATTTTTTCGCCAGACAAATTTCCTCTCGTGATAAACAACTCATACATTAGAATTGGAACTATATGTACATAATAGAGAATAGGGATCGGTATTGTTCGAAAAATGCCCTGGGAGAATTTTCCAACCCCTATTTCTCGGTATTTTTCTATATTGAACCCCTCGTTCTGTTCTGCATAAACATTTCAATAGACATTATTATATATACATATATATACATATACCATATCCAATCAAATCGAAAATATTAATTTTTCTCTTTTTGGAAAAACTATTTCTTTTTTCGATTCCAATTTTTGAAAAAACAATAAATATTGTGTTATTGTATTTTGTAGATATACAAATTTCAAATGGACAAGAGAAATTTGCAATTTAAATAAACAATTTAAGTATATACTTCTTAGGCAAACTCGTTAATCAATGTTGCATGAAAAAAAATATAAAGTGGGATTAACATTTTATAATTAAATTACTTTAATACTAATGTACTTTATTATCTTTCGGGCAGATTTCTTTTTAATTAGAATAAATATATATAACTTTTATTCCAATGAGAATTAATCGTTCATCTATACTTGTACGTGTAATAAAAAAACACAGGTTACTACTTAATTACTGTAGTAAAAAAAAGAGAAGAAGAAAATAATTACTTCACAAATCATTTCAGGTATCTTAAGCAAATACAAAAGCTTTTGTTAATTTTTACAATTGTAGGTACACGTGAGTTGAAAATTAATTTGTTTAATTTGTATTTAATCAAAAAGACCCTTTAATGGTAAATTTTTCGTTTAACAGGAAAAAGTATTTTAAAGTGTAAAAACATATTGATGGTTAAAATAAATGTTTAGTAAAGGAAACAATGGAAAAATATCTAAATTGACGAACAATGTTTTTAAGAGACAATTTTTTTTGATTTAGAGAATTTCTTTTTATGTATTTTTAGTTTTTAAAGAGAAATATTTTACAACAATCGATTGTGGTTATCTATACAAATATTAGAAAGAGTTTTATCTTATCATTTTAATGAGTTACATATACTTCGATTTCTGATTCTGAAAATTAATTTTTTCGAATTTATTTAATTTAATTTTTATTTTTTTCACTATTTAATTATAATATGAAATTCTTAATTTAGTAATTTGTAACAGTTTAACTTAATTGCCGGATGAATTAGACAGTTAAAAATTTATTTAAAATGATATTTACAAATTTAAACTAAATACTTTTCGTATTTTTAATATTTCGTATTATTTATACTTTTATTTATACTTTTCGTATTATTAATATTTATTATTTAAAAAATATATATCTGCAAACTAATCACTGAAATAATTTTCTTCTATGTTTTGACAAAATTTGAAACATATTTTCAATCAAAGAAATGTGTTTTTTTTCTTTTGAATGAACAAAATTTTCCATTAGCTGAAAAATTAGCTTTATTTACTGCAGGAGAAATTTTATTTCAAATCAAATAAATTGTGTAATTGTTTCATGTTCACAGTGTAATATCCATAAAATTGATAAAGATAAAAGTATATATATGTATATATTGAAATTTAGTTGATTTCTTTCATCAGATTTTCGAACCAATCCTTTGTTATTCAGTTTATATTGATTTAGACACGAAAACTAATTAATCATCAGTTTTATAAAGAAATACCTTAAAAGTCTATTTAAAACATTGCTATATAAATAATAATAAAATTTAATGAAATTCAATCAAAGAAATGAAACAGAACGTAATTCGATTTATAATTAAATAATTAAATAATTATTTTTAAAATTATTTTTTAATTAAATAATTACTTTACAAAATTGAATTTCAATATTACCAAATTAGAGACAATTAAAAACAATATTAATCTCAAAATATGTACGAATTTATATAAATTTGATAATTTTTTTTTATTTAAACTTTACCTAACATTGTAAAATTTACCACATTGCGTTAGATACAGTTTACAATGTATAGTAAATTTTCCTATAGGTGTAAATCACTCTTTACCATACTGTCTGTCGAATTTCATAAATTACCAATAAACTGTGCTATGAATATAGGTAAATTTTACCATACTGTCAGGTAATATTTATCATTAGGTATATTTATTTTTCGTTTATTTCTTTTTAAATTTAATATAAAAATTTTCTACTTTTACTTTTTTTTTGGCAATTTTTTTTTTTTTTTTTGAATAATCATTTGCAGAGTAAATTTTCGCAGAGATATGGGATAAAAAGCAATGAAGCAAAATTCATTGGCATAAAGTGTGTATAGAGAAATGCAAGAATAAGCTCAACGAGGCGAAGCGCGCTCTTCGGGGAAATGCGTGACATCGTTTTGACCAAGCCTATTTGTTTAACCCGGAACTCGAGTCCCCATTGTACGAAATTATTTCACGTGTACACACGTCGCCGGATCAACGTGCTCAGACAACTCGTCGCGATATCGACCTCAACTTTAAACAGATAAGCAAAAAAAAAAAAAAAAAATCCTCCAAAGTGTGAGAATTACTAGTTTTTAGAAAAAAATTCCCCCCTCCCTTCCCCCTCCCATTCTCTCGAAAGCTGCTCCATTTAGATAAAATTTTCAATCAGCAAATTTCACACTTTCAATCACTCTACAAATATAGATTATTCATACTTTTTTTTTTTTGGTCGGTTTAATTTTAAGTTAGAAAAAACCATAAATCCGATGAGGGAAAAAATTTTTGTCTAAAAGTGAAAAATGATAAAAAAAATGTAAATTATCTTAAAAACTGAATAATAAATAATAATGATTATAAATGTGATTATTTAATAATTTATAATATTATTGATTAATATTTGCGAAATAATTTATTTCGCAAATTTATTATTTAATAATTATTATTAATAATAATTATTATTTAATAATTTATAGTATTATTGATTAATATTTGCGAAATAATTTTTTTATAGATTGAGACAAACGATATCATTAGCATTCCATTAATTAAATAACTTAATAAAACGCAAACATCAAAATAAGTACATTTCCGGTACGAAAGTACAAATTATGCTCGACTTGTGTTATAATGGACATAATCGAGAACGATGAGAAAAGTACACATTGAGCCAACTGAAGAAGAAGTGTACCGAAATAATTATCCAGATTCCTATCGTTCGCATTGTGTCACTGTATAAATTCCCTATTCTCACATATTCACATTTTTTTTCGGTCCTTGTTTTTAAGTTCGAAACGTCGAAAAAAATTGCACATATGACAATAATTAAATCCATAAATAAAAAAAAATTTTTTTTTAAATACTGTCTCTGAGAAAAATATTCAAGAAATAATATATAGAAAAAGTGAAACGAATCTAAAAAAAAAGAAGAACAATATATCAGCACATGCAATATTTTTCTAATTAACAAATATAACAATCAAGTATATAACTTTTACTTGTAATGAAAGAACGGTGGCTCAACTCACCTGACAGAGGCGCTGGATGAACAAGCGAATTGTAAAGATTACACGATAAACGATTCATTACAAGGAAATGGTAAGAAGGTCGTATTTTATAATTTTCCTTTTCGTCATGAGCGCTCGCGCTCATATTCGATATATGCAGTTGCGGAAAACTTGAATATTTGCCATATAAATTATAAAATCTATATGAAATAATAAAATTATTAATAATTAATTATTTATAAAATAATTATTTATTTCAAAATTTTTACTGGGAACAATTAATTGGTAATCACAAGGGACGCGACGACGGTGTATTATGATGGCGCAATTTGGTCACACTGATGCGCATATAATATCGCCAACTTTGCATATACTGCAAATATTATAATAATAATAATAATAATAATAAAAATAAAAATAACGTCGGCCTCTCACGCATACGCACGCACAAAAGGAATATGAGAAAGAAAGACAGACGGACGGACGGATGGAAATAAAAGTGAGACAGAGGGCATTCCATATACGAGGCAGTGCGCGCTATATGCGCCTTTATCAAAACCGCTCATCGTGGCACATCCGGATTCAAATTACGCTTCGTGCTTACGCTTATGTTTATTTATCCAGTTATTAAAATTACATTAAGCCAAGTCACTCCCCTAATTATGCCGGAAGGTCCGCAATACACGCTATATATATGTGCGCGGACCCCAATGAGTTGAGTTTGAACCTTTAAACGTTATATAGTCTTGAGACGAAAGTTTTCAAGATTTGCGAATCATTTAGTGTGAGAGAATTTTATGCTCCTGATCGATTTTAGAATTATTGTGTGAATTTTAGGCTCGATTCATTGATCCGATTTGATCATTTCTATGGATGATCCTAATGATCCTACTGAAAATTGATCCTAAAATTTCGGAATTAATCAAGTAATTAAATGATCCGATCTGGTTTGATCGTTTCTACAGATGATCCTAATGATCCTACTAAAAATTGATCGTAAAATTTTGGAATTAATCAAGTAATTAAATGATCCTACTGAAAATTGATCCTAAAATTTTGGAATTAATCAAGTTATCAAATGATCCTAATCATCCTACTGAAAATTTATCCTAAAATTTTGGAATTAATCAAGTAATCAAATGATCCGATCTGGTTTGATCGTTTCTACGGATGATCCTAATCATCCTACTGGAAATTGGTCCTAAAATTTTGGAATTAATCAAGTAATCAAATGATCCTAATCATCCTACTGAAAATTTATCCTAAAATTTTGGAATTAATCAAGTAATCAAATGATCCGATCTGGTTTGATCGTTTCTACGGATGACCCTAATCATCCTACTGGAAATTGGTCCTAAAATTTTGGAATTAATCAAGTAATCAAATGATCCTAATCATCCTACTGAAAATTGATCCTAAAATTTTGGAATTAATCAAGTAATCAAATGATCCTAATCATCCTACTGAAAATTTATCCTAAAATTTTGGAATTAATCAAGTAATCAAATGATCCGATCTGGTTTGATCGTTTCTACGGATGATCCTAATCATCCTACTGGAAATTGGTCCTAAAATTTTTGAATTAATCAAGTAATCAAATGATCCTAATCATCCTACTGAAAATTGATCCTAAAATTTTGGAATTAATCAAATAATGAAATGATCTGATCTGGTTTGATCGTTTCTACGGATGATCCTAATCATCCTACTTGAAATTGGTCCTAAACTTTTGGAATTAATCAAGTAATTAAATGATCATACTGAAAATTGATCCTAAAATTTTGGAATTAATCAAGTAATCAAATGATCCTAATCATCCTACTGAAATTGATCCTAAAATTTTGGAATTAATCAAGTAATCAAATGATCCCAATCATCCTACTTGAAATTGATCCTAAAATTTGGGAATTAATCCTAGATTTGATTGATGACAATTTTAGGAACAGATCGAATACACCTTCTGCAAATAATATTAGGATCAAATTGAGGATTCATTTACTGGCGACGTTCAAAGTTTATAATTCCAGGATCATCTTCAGGAAGATTGACGAAATCGATTGCAAAAACAATTCCAGAAGTTATTTTCATAATCATTTCCGGACAAATTCTGAATCACTTCCAGAATTGGAATTCAGGAAGTGAATTTCAAGAATTGATTCCAGAATCGAATTCAGACTGAAAGGGAGGAACACTTTCGGAATCATTTTCTTGAAAATCAATTTTGGGTTCTTTATCCTCCAAAGATGAAATTCTACAAATATATTTTAGAATCAATCCAAATTCAACCAATTTGAGTATATATATATTAGCAATTTGAATTTCTACAAAAAAAATAAATTCTGGAATCAAATGCACGATCATTCTTTTGCGCTGGGAATTATAAAATTAATTCCAGAATTCTTGATTTTTATTTTTTAATGAGGTTGATTTTTTAATTACGAGGTCAATTTCAAGTACCATATGAACAACGGTAAAAAGAACAATTTCAGACAAAACTTGAATCTGTAATCGTCGACTATATGTGAATACAATTAAACTATATACAAATTGAGTCACAATTACTGCGGACTAATTGTCACTAATTATCGCAATGAATAATTATCATATTCAAATCAAACAATTTTTCCAAATTTCCCCCTTAAGGCAATAGAAATTAAAAAACTATTTATACTATAATTTGATTTTTAAAAAGTAATCACATCGCAATTTATTTTATTTTCCTCTGAAATTAAAATCATTGTTTTAATAACAAGGAATAAACGTAAAATTAATGAAAGAATTCTTTCAAGAAAAAATTTACAACAACAATGTAAAATTGAATAAATAACAATTTAATATAAATAATTACGTATAAGTAAACTAATTAAAATTATACACAGTAATGTTCATTTGTCTCATGTAAATATAAGAAATATTGTTACATAAAAGGTAGAAATGAATTTATTATAAAAATTCGTTGCAAAACGAAAATGTAACAATTAATGTAGTTTGGAATATTTATTAGGAGAAACGTATATAGTAAACGCGGATCATAAATGAGGTTTTGTGAAACTTGCATAATATAAGTTATTATTAACAAAAAAAAAAAAAAAAAAAAGAAGAAGAAAAAACAGTACGGGAAAGAAGCATTGTAATGGTATTACAAGAAAACATTAAATTGTATTAATTATAAATCGAAAGCAAATTAACGAACCATGACAAGATGCTTTTTACTGATAAGCTAATGCATTAAGTAAGTGTAGATAATGAGGGAGGCATTTTTCCACATTTTGACAAGTGTCGATAAACACTTTGTGATCAACTACTCTCAATTTACGTTCAGAAATTTAAAAACCAAAAAAAATTCCCTTTGGAGATATTTTTTTTTCATACTTTTTGTAAAAATTCAACTATTAATGTTGTTCTTATTTAGGTGAATCTATTTTAAATTTTAGTACTTTTCATCCAATTGCGCTACAAAGTGACATGAATATTAAAGTGGAGAAGTAATAAATGATAAGTGAAATCGCAAGACAGACAATTTGATTTGGTTACTTTGTGTCATCAGTTGACTTTCTTTTCGTGAAAGTGAAAGTATTTTTTCGTCGAATGATCTATATTGCAAATAGTACTGCAAAAAAGAAAAAAAGTGATAAAAGTAGATTTATCAAACGGAATATATTTTTTCACGAATGAGCAACTTTGAATAAAAAAAAAAGTACTGATGACTTTTACCACTATTTAAAAGACTATTTTTGTTTTAGTTGAATAAATATTTCAAAGGAGGAATTTACCAGTGGCGCCATCAGTGACGGACTGCTAAACATCCAATAGTAACCACAATCATGATCATCTGTATGCATAGTTTATGGTTTTGAATCAAACTCAGCTGACTAATTGTAAGTTAATTTACTATTTTAATTTAATATTTCCATTTTTCTTTTTGGAATAAAATCAAGTCTAACGTATAATTTTTTCATTTGTTTCAGTTCGCAGTTTTGTGGAGTCGAAAAACAGAGGAGTCTTCTCACGCGAGTGTTAATAGTTCGACGCAAGGTTGTGGATAATTCTACATTCAACCAGAAGATCAGAAGAACGAAGAAAATAAATTTTGGAAATTTTACCAAATTTCCCCATACTAGATCATGAATATTTATACCATTCGCTGGTGGAGTTTTTAACTCATCAGCGAAAGAAACACCTTTAAGGTTAAGTTACCAGGAAGGAACTTAATGCCCAGGGAATAAAATGAAATCGCGGTACAATTTTTTACGAAAATTCCTCGATCATTTTGGGAATCCCCCCCCCTGCAGGAAAAATAGACAACGTGGTGAATTTTCATAGATTTTTTCATTTATCGAAAAAATTATATCGTTTAGGTAATGATAGTTCAAAATTTGGAATTAATAATAGTTTTGGAATAATTATTTTCAAAGGGGGCCAAAAGTATATAAAGTAATCCTGATTTACGTAACGAGTGTGATGACGACGCTTAACGACTCGCGAGGTCGTTCCAAATTTCGCGGTTATGAATCAGCCGGCGATTTGGAGTCGGGGCAGTTTTGTATATATAAGATTTCATATGTATATAGAATTTTCCGCGAACGTATGCACCGTTTTGAGACGTTGGGTTCTATCTTAAGTATAAAGATAACGTGCGTATATAGGTGACGTACACAGAAATAGGCGTCACTAATGCACATCGCGCTCTCAGTCGACTTCCTGCCTCATGTATTCAAATTAAAGCAAATATAACGCCACACGATGGTAAATGGTAATGATAATGGTAAAATGAGAGCGTGTGGTTTGTGTGTGTGTGTATATTATAAGAATGTATTATAACGTGATCTCATGGAGTGGAGAATGACTGGGCACTTTGTCAGTGCGGCATCCAACAGTTAAGAGACGCCAAATTGGCGTATGGGTAGTTGCCCGTCGAATGCAAGAAGGAGAATGCCTGGGAAACGGAACAGGTCGTTGAATTCTACAAAAGACTTCTGTCTCGCCTTGTTACCTCATATCGGTCAGCATCTCCCTTATTTTTATATTTAATTCCATAAACACGTCTCAAATTTGGAATTTTTTCCCCCTTTTTCAAAAAAAAAACTTTCTCTTAGTTCTACTGTCAAATATGGAATTATTTTCCACCAGAAAAATGAAAACAAAATGAACTCAGTAATTTGAATTTTATTTCTAATTTAAAGAAAACGAATTTTATTATTATTATTATTATTATTATTATTATTAGGGGAAAGTGGTCCTAAGTTGGCACTGTGGGTAAAGTTGGCCCCCCAGAGTTATTTTATTATTTATTATTATTATTTTGTACCGTGACATCTTGGTATCACTGATATAATTTATATTAGTGCCTACTAAGATATTATACTATGCTATAATAATAATTATTATTAATAAATAATAATAAATAACAAAATAACTCTAGGGGGACAACTTTACCCACAGTGCTAACTTAGGACCACTTTCCTCTATAATAATATAATAATAATTTAATAATATTTCAATAATAATATAATAAAAATTTAATAATAATTGAATATTAATTAATGTAACATTAAATCTGCATTCGTTGAATTCGGGTATTTTTAATTTTTGAAAAATCCCACCGTTGGAAGGGATCGAACCCCTGGTTTTTTATTGCAAGTCGAGAACAGTAACCACTGGACTACGCATTCTAGTGAAAAACTGTTCATCTTCAACTTTCAACAACAAGAGAAAATTTGCCTAAAAAATTTGTTTCTAGTGTAAATTTTATTTTCAATTTTTTAATTAAGGAATAAATCATTAGTAATAATTGTTATCCAGAATAAGTTTCATCGCAAATATTTTAAAAATAAATTACTCGAATTGTTGATTCTCGATCGCCGTTGCGCTTGTGATATATCGGAAATCTCAAAGGGATTCCTATAAAATGAGTGAAAATCGGAAGAATACTGCTATCAACAAAGGTCATGAAAAGGAGGAAAAGATTTTATTCCTCAACGTGTCTAGAATGAAAGAGTCGCTGAATAAAACTCTTTTTTTTTTTTTTTTTTCTTTTTCCTCCCCGTATGGTATGTGGCTTTGTGTACAGAATAGTTTATTGAATTCGTCATTTCATTCATCATATTTATTACGATCGTTAAGCCTCGCTTCGAGGAATATTTTTATTCCAAAGAAAAATTCGGTTTTTATAGCGCGTGAATTTCTATTCGAAAGAAAAAAATACGATCGTCAGTTGAAATTTCATTCGACACATAACTCTACTTGCGAATCGTAAAATTTCAAATACCTCCTTCTTTTTTCTTTTACTATTTTTTATTAATATTACAAGGTAGAAAAAATATTTTTTTTTTCAATTTTTTTTTCATCCGGGAAATAAGGAAAGCAAGGAAAGAAAAAAAAATGTTCGAAAATTGAGCAAATGAGATAATAAAATGAAACCTAATTGGATGGTTGGTTGCAGTTTTTTTTTTTATTTGCTTTCACCGAAATCTGAACGCGCAAAGAAATAAAAATACGTCGTGTCGTTTGAAGAAAAGTTAAACGAGAGTTGCGCGCGCGAGAGTTAAAATCGATTGGAAAATTCCCCATGTTACCATTTACCGCAGTGAAAAGTTAGTTTCTCATCGAGAAATTCTTGTTTTTTTTTTCGCCATTGATTTCCCGATTCTCATTTTAAGTTGCGAAATGGCTTTCACTGTCGTGCATTTGACCATTATGACGCCCATAGAAAAATCGAGGATAGAACTCAGAGACACTCCAGCAAATCCCCAAAGTAGAAAGATTATTCAAAGCATAAGAGGGTACCTGTTGGATCACAAAATCTTGACTGTCCTTGGTACAGATAGAGGATTTGCACTCACTTTATCAAAAAAAAAAAAAAGAAGAAAATAAAATGCCAGCTTTTTTTAAATTAAAGACCTCTTTTGAATTCGAAAGTACAGTAAATTATAATTGAAAAAATTATAATCGAGAACACTATTTTCACTACTTACTGTCTTACTAAAACTATTTCTACTACTTATTGTCTGACTAAAACTATTTTCTACTACTTGTCGTTTGACTAAAACTATTTTTCACTACTTATTGCCTGCCTAAAACTATTTTTACTACTTATTGTCTTACTCCTTTTGATGTTAAGTATTTTTAATAATCAATTATTTTTTCTTGTGAATAAAAATTTTTTCCCGAAAGTATTTAAAATTTTGTACGAATATTATTCCTTTATATGGAGCTTTAAACCGAATCAAGTATTTTCTCCCCAATTTTGAAAATTGATCAAACGTAATTTTCCTGATTTGGTTAAAAAGCATTTTGATTAAGTGTCAATTCAGTTAAATAACAATTTTGTTAAATGAAACTTTGGCTGATTGAAAATTCACTTCACTGTAAATTAGAAATACAGTGAAATTAAAATTCAATCAAGTAAAAGTGAAATTTGTCTAAATGAAAATTTACCGTTAAAATAATTTCACTGTATAAATAAAAATCAAATCTTTTCTAAATTGTTGAAAAATTGAATTTTTTTTTACTTAAATAACAATTTTATGTGAACTTTGTGAGTGATTAAATGACAAATCAATGAGTAAGTGTCTGTGATGTTTGATTATCGATTAAATAACACGATTGGGGCGTAATTGATACCAATTAGACGTTGAAGAGTGAAAGCATATAGCGCTCCCTTATGTCTATAGATAAGGTCAACTTAAATGAAGGGTGGATGTTAAGAGCGTAACGTACAACTTGTAATACGAAACTGTCAGACCTACCGACCCACAACAAGTTTACAATAAGAAAAAAAACGATTTACAGACTCTCAACATGTCAAAAGACCATATACACGATTTTATGGGTACTCTCGAACAACGTTGTTAAGAAAGTCAAAAAAAAAAACAGACATTTCTTTCCAAAATCCCACGAGAAAAGAAAAACTGCGGGTTTAGTTTTTCTTCTTCTTCTTCTTCTTCTTCTTTTTTTTTTTGCCATTGTCTCATCCAGATTTTCCGTCCGATTGTTCTTTCTTTCTTTTTAACCTCTTTTGCCAGAATCCACTCTCGCGATTTGCACTGTCGACACTCTCCATTGTCCTTCTCCCATTGAATTTTCAACATGAGAGCACGTGGCAGCATCTATTTATCTCAACGTGATGTTTCAACACCACGAATTCTTGTCACTATTTCGCTTTGTTTTCTGTCCATTTTTGTCACTGTATTATTTTCCCATTCTCTCATTCTGTACTCGCAAAATTATATCCCATTGTTGTTCATTTTAATATGACTGGCAACATTCTCCCACCTTCCCTTCACCCTTTGAAAGTCATGTGCATTAACGACAATAAAAAAAAATAAAATAAAACAGATTTCAATCGCAGCTTTAATGTTCTGACCAAAAACTCATTTTTTCTGATAAATTAAATTACACGAACGTTTTGTCTGATTGAAAATATTTTTTACTACCTATTGTCTGAATATAACTGTCTTTGACTACTTATTGCCTGATTAAAACTATTTTCACTACTTATTGTCTTACTAAAAATATTTTTACTACTGATTGACTGACTGAAACTATTTTCTACTACTTATTGTCTTACTAAAACTATTTTTTATTACTTATTGTAGCAGTGAAACTATGTTTTACTATTTATTGTCTGACTAAAACTATTTTTTATTACTTATTGTAGCAGTGAAACTATGTTTTACTATTTATTGTCTGACTAAAACTATTTTGTACTAAATATCGTTTGACTGAAACGATTTTTTACTACTTATTGTCTGACTATAACTGTCTTTTACTACTTATTCGTTAACTGAAATTCTTTTTACTACTAATTGTCAGACTAAAACTATTTTCTACTACTTGTCGTTTGACTAAAACTATTTTTCACTACTTATTGCCTGCCTGAAACTATTTTTACTACTTGTTGTCTTACTAAAATTTTTTTTACTACTTATTGTAGCAGTAAAACTATGATTTACTACTAATTGTCTGACAAAAACTATTTTTACTACTTATTGGTTAACTTAAATTCTTTTTACTACTTATTGTCAGACTAAAACTATGTTTTATTACTTATTGTCTGGCTTTAACTGCCTTTGACTACTTATTGTCTAACAAAAACTATTTTCACTACTTACTGTCTTACTAAAACTATTTTTACTACTTATTGCCTGATCAAAACTATTTTCACTACTTATTAAAAAGTCTTACTAAAAAT
>JUFY01029649.1:0-12069 GCA_001855655.1 Leptopilina clavipes | reverse complement strand
AAAAATATTTACCGTCTGTAAATATACATATAATGAGGTTATGTTGAATTTGTGAAATTGTCAGCTTTCATGCTGTAGCTATTAATTATAAGTTTTATCCGCATAGTTTGATGTGAGGTGAAAAACAATAATGGGTTGTGCTGAATGTAGTTTTATCTGATGGTTATCTTTTATATTTTGTTTAATATATATTTCAAATTTTACATGTGACTTTTATATAGAAATAGTAGATGACAAAAAAGTGAGGTTAGGTAGCATGTGTATGGATAAAATTAGCAGCAAATACATATTAATATTAACAAATTGATATAAATTTTATATTTTATTACTTTAACAAGAATTCAAATTTAATAATGCTATTGATATCTATACTCGAATAAACTAAATTCCTTTTTACACTTTATTTGAACGGGATTAAAAGGAATTCAATCTTACTGTTTTCTGTTCCTTACATAGACTTACGAAACGAAGGAAAATTCAGGTATTAAGTGGAATTGATTTTTTTAATTCTATTTAATGCAAGCCTTTTTGCCGGGATCTTTAGTGATGGGAGGGGGGTAGACAAAACATCACGGTCCATGGAAATTTTATTTTTTAAGAATAGAGAATATTTATTTATTCTTTTATTTATTCTTTTTTTAGGGTGGATTACCTACTTGGCTGTTAAACATAACATCGGGAGTAAAGTTACGAACTAATGACCCATGTAAGTATTTAAGAATAATAAAATATTTCCAGATTGGCATTTGCGAGCATGCTGATATATTTCTTAATATATTCTTACCAGGTTTACAAACCTCTAACATTAACTTCCTATATAATCATAAAAATTTTAACAAAATTGTACTTATAATTACAACATTTGTGAACCACGTAGAAAGCAAAAAAATCAAACTAAAAAAATAATAACTAATTAAGGTTCAAAGAACTCAAAATAAGTATTAAATTATTTAAGTTTAGTCTAATAGAAAATTAAATCCTATTTTGCATTGTGTTGAATAATTCGATTTCTTAAAGGTATTGTATTATTATAATGTTTAAAATACCAATTACAATATTGTATTTATGAATATTCTTTTTCAGGGTACATGAAGTATGTAAAAGTATATTTGGAAACTGTATTAAGAAAAATAAAAGCTTATCTAAGAGGTAACGGTGGACCTATTATAATGGTACAGGTTAGTATTAAATTAGATGTTTTTTATATTTTTTTTTTACCTTATTTATGATTTGCTGTTAAGTATCACCCCAGATAGAATACGGGAGACCGGGGCATAGTGGCTAACTTTTTACTCTTTGTTGTTTTACTTCGTCATTTTTACATTATTTAAATGTTTATCCCACAGAAAAGTTACTCTAGTATTTCAGCTTTCTCTTTAAAAAAAAATGTCCCGATATCTCTCCTACTTTTTTTTCTAGAACGGTTTTTCTGGAGTAATGCAGAGCTATTCAATACGCCCCAGGCCGGGGCGTTATGGCTAATAAGTAAAATTATTAATATTAAGTTCAAATTTTATAATATTTGAACTAAATATTGTTAATTAAGGTTTGTACATTAAATTTATTATATAAATTATTGAAAATGAAACATATTTAACCAAAACTTTTAATTCTTTTGCGAAATAGTCTTTAATCAAAGTAATAGTCTTTAATCAAAGTAAGAAACTGTATAATAAATTTGTTTTAATGAATAAAATTCACATTTATAATTAACACTTAAATTACAATTTTTTAAATACTTTTCTGATCTCTGAAATAGTTTTCAAAGAAAAATTATTTTTTTTTACAATAATCACAAATAAGAAATGCACTAGCCATCACGCCCCTAGCAATACTATAGCCATTTCGTCCCGGGAGTACTTGTCGAATATTTTGATATTTTTTATCAATACAGTAAGTGTTAATCAAAAATCTCCTATTGTCCCTTAAAAATAAATGTTTCGAGCTCAAAACGTGATATTGATTGATTTTTTAAAGTTATTTTTAAAAAAAATATAACAAATAAAGAAAATGTTTAAAATTTACTTTGGTGTGTCAAAATTAGTTTTTCTACTATATTTTCTACAATTGTGAATGAATATCAATGAAACTTGCTACAAACTTGCAGTACACCAAGTACATTAACTTGAGTGGGGAGCGAAATTATTTCGACTTAGGACTTTTAAATAAATTACAATTATTTATTACGCCCCTTAGCTTTTACGCCCCGGTCTCCCCTACATCATGATAAGTAGTAGAATGTAGTTTTAGTCAGACAAATCTTTTGCTGTAAGTATAGCAAAAAGTGTATTTAGAATTAATTTTAAGTAGAAAATGTGTCTCCATTTTCTACTGATTAATTCTAAAAATTAAAAAAAAATGTGTTGATCAGTGGTAAAAGTATTTTTTGGTCAGACATTAAATTTGTTATATTATTTTTGTATCACTTATTCTTAATTCTAAATCTCCTCTGGAATATTAAAGAAATGAATAATAAATTCTAATTCCACGGGAGATAAATGATAATTTAATTGAAATGTTAGCTATCACATTAATGGTGTTTGCACTCGCAAGAATTTTGTTTGTAATAGCGGAGAGAAGATATGCGAGAACGTAATTTGTCACCCTGAAAATGAGGTCATTTAACCCACAAGGTATTAATACCTTTGTTGGGTTTGTGAGAGCAACAAGAGAATACAATGATACACGTGTTGGATCTCCCAATTTTCGTTCGACTAGGAGGATATCCTACATCTCTCGAGTCTCGTTGTACCTGTTGTTGGACGAATGTAGATTCCGATTATCGATTCGGTGATGCTCTATTACCCTGTATAATTAGCCACGTGGATTGACGTATTTAATCATCGGCTAAACGACTTTAAATCGCTCTCTTTCAATCTTCTCATTATCGACATTTTCCTCTCATGTTTAAGCTTCATTTATAACTTCTCGACTTCTTCAATTTTCTCCTCATTTAACAAAAAAAAAAAAAAGAGAAAAAACAGAACAAAATGTAGATAAAAAATTTATATTTTTAAAAAAACTGTCAAGAAGAAAATTTGTCACAATATAACTAATAATTTTTTATATTAATTTTACTGTTTTATATTTTTATTTTTTAGACAAAAAATGAAATTGAAATATGAATTACTATCGCACAAAATATGAAAATCTTAAAAGTAAGAGAAAACTCCGTTTTTCGTCATTATTAAATCGAGAAACTTTTTCTCTTATTTTGAAAAGAAGAATATTCTTCCTGGAAATTGAAATAAGTTTTTTCCCAGTTTTTTGAGAGGATTTATTTGAAAACGATTTCTTTAGAAATTTTTCCTGTTTTTTCTATTTTCTTTATTTGGGTCTCTCGTTTTTATAAAACATTTCTTTGTATGAAAAATAATAATTCCCTTATTGATGAGAAACAAGCGTATGAGTAATAATAAAGGATAATCAATAATGTTATTGATAGACACACAAGTCATTTAGGATTTTTGATAAAATATAATTACTGAGAAAATTATTTCTCATCGACATGAAGAAGGTTCCGATTTGGAGCATATATCGAATCGCAAATCGAGATGCAGTGGAGAATATCGATTCACGCGTAAACTTGTGCCGCCTCGATATAATATATTTATAGTAATTGCTGCAGTTGGGTAGATTCGCGGTCATTGGGAACAGTTACATGGTCCTCATTGAAAGCCGCCTTGACGTCGAGCCATGGAGGCTGGTCATTGAATTCTGTCCTGCGACCCCAATGTTCGCAGCATTCAGTCTGTTCGCAACCATCGTGCTTCAACCTCGTCCTCTCCACCATCATTCACACACATCTCCTTTTCACTGTAGGAAACCCACATTTCTCTCTCCCAACTCTCTCATTCTGTCCTTCTCTATATAGATGTCTCTCTATATTTGGGATTTACCAGCTCTGTTGGCATGCTAGGTGACCCCCTGCAAACTATCCGGGATTTATTGCTTCCAAGCTGAAAAAAATGTCGAGTCAACAAAAACTTTGCTGACACTGAATATCAGTATACGATAGCTGCTGCTTCGTGTATAACAAGAAAATCTGATCAAACCGAATTGAAACGGTAAAACTGCATCTTCCCATCACTACGATGCTGTATATGCGCGCGTGCTTTTTTGTAAATACTTTGTTACTTGTGTAAAATTCGAGAAAAAAAATCGATATAACAATTGTCCGTAGCAAGTCTTCAAAGATTCATTGTAAAAAAACAATTTGAAAATATAGAAGAAAAATTGTAATACGCAAAAAAAGAAAAACATTTCCTTACTTAACAATTTACCTGATGGCGAAAATGGCTCAAAAAGTAACAAACTACTTTTTACATACTAAAATAACAAAATATAAATAATTACAGGAAATAAAAATAATTTCGTCCGATTACTAATAAGTAGTAAAAAATAGTAATAGTCAGACATAAATTTTCCAGTGGAAGTCTTTTGAAAATGTTACTATAAGAATTAAAAAGGTTTTGGCTGACTAAAAACAATATTACACTACTTAATGTAATGTTAGAAAAATAAAAAATCTGTTTTGTCTGACTATTTTCGATTCATACTACTTGTTTATAGCATTAGAAGAAGTTTAAAACGATTTGTCTGATCGTAAATCATTTTTTCTACTGATACAAAAATAATGTCTGACTAAAACTACATTCTACTCCTTATAGACGAATTGAAATAATTTGTCTGACTAAATCAACTTCTCACTACTTAATATAATGTTAAAAAAATTAAAATATAGTTTGTCTGACTAATTCGACTGCTTACTACTTATTATAACTTTATATGTATTTTAAAAATGTTTGTCTGAACGTAAATCACTTTTTCCACTGATACAAATCTATTGTCTGACTAAAACTACCATATACTACTTACTAAATAAAATTAAACCCTTTAATACTGTATAAAACAATTATTAAAATTAATAACAATAATCATTTGTTTAAACAATTGTTGAAGTAATAATTTCATAATTTCTTAATACAATAAGCTTGATAAACTGACAAAATTATTAAAAATACAATTCTGGTTCTACTGTGAACAATATATTAAATAACAACAGTTATTTATTTAAACAATTTTCAATAATAGTTGCAATAGTTGTCAAAATTGAAAGTTTTTTCTTGAAAATAATTCTTAAATTAAATATGATGAAAATAATTCTTAAATTAAATATGATGAAAAATCATATTGTTGGTAATAATTGATCGGAAATATAAATTTTCTTTTAATTTAAAAGCAGTTGATGAATTTCGGTTAAACGCTAATGAAAACATGTTATTTATAGGGAATCGTGTGAACAGTGCGCGAGAAAGGTAAATGTATTTGATTCAAACAATAAAATTTAATTGAACGCACTTTGTTTGATTCAATTAATTTTTTTATTATTATAAAAGCAGAGTTTGCTTTCAGCAAACAAATATTGGCGGGGGGGAAATGAGAAATTTTTTTTAACATAGAGAAAGGAGAAAAAACTATATTAAAAATTGCTAAAATACAAATAAATTCAGGATTGTACATTATTAAAGAAAATTGAGCGAATAATTAAAAAAAATAAATTATACATCAATTCTATCAGTTTAGGTCTATTTATTTCTTTTTCTGGGAATAATTTTCGAATCAGTGAATTCAATCGAATAGTAGAAAAAAAGAGTATAGTATAATTTGACATCTATATAGGTATACATTACTTCAAGAAATTACAATCTTACTTGAATTGAGACAAAAGACAAAGACGAATTTAAATACACAAAAGTTGGAAAAAGAAGCAAGTAATGGAAAATTGAATAGTCTGTAATTTTCCAATACGAAGTAGGTCATTATTAGAAGTGAACCGAAATCAACGAGAATACTTATCCGATGAAAATCGTCTGGAAATCTAAAGATTCAAACAGATGCGAATGCTGCGCAATTCAATTGCTCCCTACTTATTTCCTTTTTACCTCAAGCATAATAATTAATTCCATCCGCCATATTGGATCCACCATTTTTAATTACTATAATCTTGTCGAAAAAATTGCCAGACGATAAATTTTATTCTCAAAAGTTGAAAATTGGAAATTCATTATACGAAATCGTTGAACGGAATTAATAAAATTGAGGACGTTTAGAAATAATATATATAGGTAAAATTACTTTTTGGGTAAAATTAGTTGAAAGAATAACAATAGCCGTCGATGAAAAAAAGGAAATAATAAATCCTCAATATATATTGAAGAAATGAAAAATTCACTCCAATGAAAAAAAAGGAGCAAGTCAAGGGAAGACGTTGTGGAATTTTGCGAGCGCGGGAAAAATTTGATAAGAAAGGGATGTATATGCTAGAAAGTATATCATCCACGGTTAAAGGGAACATCTTTCTTCGTCCTCTTTCCTCAGATGGTATCTTTCATCGTTGCATCGTTTCCAACATACATCATACATCATACGTCACACGTCATATGTTATAGAGAAGATTTCTCCGGGCGAATATCTTCCCTATCCGGCATAAGTTTGCCAAGCGTCAGCGTAAATACAAGTTTTGATCTCAACGCCTTGCCAGAGACAGAGAGTGTATATATGAAGAGTGAGCGAGTGAGAAAGAAAGAAAGAGGGTTTATTTTCCAAGAGCCAAGGAGTCACACATGTGCACCCATTTTACACCTTGCGGCGTCGTGGCGCGACGTCTCGACCATTCCCAGCAATTTTCCCTGGCACGCGGATATAACAAGCTGAGAAAAAAAAAATAAAATTCACCCGAAAAATGTCATCAAATAACAAGATTTCACGGTGAAAATAACAAAGCACGAAAGTGACAATCCTTCATGGAAAAATCTTT
The DNA here is from genome assembly GCA_001855655.1 of Leptopilina clavipes. Taxonomy (NCBI): domain Eukaryota; kingdom Metazoa; phylum Arthropoda; class Insecta; order Hymenoptera; family Figitidae; genus Leptopilina; species Leptopilina clavipes. The sequence continues at coordinate 5,249 of JUFY01029649.1, read as the reverse complement.
ATGCAAACATTTATGAATAAAAATGAACACTGAAAATTAAAATTAAAATAAAATGAGAGAAAATATCACAGACAATTTGGAATCTTGCACTAAAAATATTGAAATAATATTATCGAGAAAGATTCATTGTCTGACTGGAATTAATCTTTTACTACTTCAGTAGTTGGTACAAAAAATTTTCAATGCAATTTGTCTGACTAAAACTGACATTCACTACTTACGAAATTTTTGGTTTCGGATGATCAAAACTAACTTTTTCTACTGATACAAAAAAAATCTCTGACTAAAACTACATTTTACTCCTTATCGATGAATTGAAATAATTTGGCCTACTAAACCTAGCTTTTACTACTTAATATTAATACAATGTTAAAAGAATTAAAGTACGGTTTGTCTGACTAAATCAACTTCTTACTACTTATTATAAGTTTGTAAGTATTTTAAAAAGGTTTGTCTGAACGTAAATCACTTATTCCACTGGTAAAAAACTATTGTCTGACTAAAAATACACTTCTACTACTTACTAAATAAAATTAAACCCGTTTTGGTTTCGGATGACCAAAACTAACTTTTTCTACTGATACAAAAAAAAATGTCTGACTAAAACTACATTTTACTCCTTATCGATGAATTGAAATAATTTGGCATACTAAACCTAGCTTTTACTACTTAATACAATGTTAAAAGAATTAAAGTACGGTTTGTCTGACTAAATCAACTTCTTACTACTCATTATAAGTTTGTAAGTACTTTAAAAAGGTTTGTCTGAACGTAAATCACTTTTTCCACTGGTAAAAAACTATTGTCTGACTAAAACTACGTTTTTACTACTTACTAAATAAAATTAAACCCTTTTTGGTTTCGGACGACCAAAACTAACTTTTTCTACTGATACAAAAAAATGTCTGACTAAAACTACATTTTACTCCTTATCGATGAATTGAAATAATTTGGCCTATACTAAACTTAGCTTTTACTACTTAATACAATGTTAAAAGAATGAAAGTATGGTTTGTCTGACTAAATCAACTTCTTACTACTTATTACAAGTTTGTAAGTATTTTAAAAAGGTTTGTCTGAACGTAAATTCCTTTTCCACTGGTAAAAAACTATTGTCTGACTAAAACTACGCTTCTACTACTTATTATAATTAATAATTATATATGAAAAATTTAAAAGCAATTGTTATTTTACTTCTAGTTTTACTTGAACTCTCTAGATTTTACATATTCTTTGAGTTAACACCAGAAAGGATATATTAAAAAAAAACCAATTTTAACTTTCATATTCTTTTACAAAGCGCGTATATTTTGTTTGCTTTTAAAAAGCAATATTTTTAAACTGAGTATAATGAGCATAGAGAAAGCAAAAATCGTGGGATCGTTAGGGGAACAATTACTTTTACCCCTGAAGCATCTGAATTCAAGTTTCACACCATGAATTTTTATATGAAATATATATATATATATATATATATATACAGGGTGGTTGGAAAAAACTATCATACATAGTATTTTCGGAAAATAGAAAAAATTTTGAAACAGCCTTTTTTTGATTAACTCGAATTATTTAATTAACTCCAAGTGATACGCAATTGAAATTATTACTATTTCAGCCAATCACAGAGCAGGAATAATGAAGGCGGAAATATTGATCACAAAAAAAATTGACAAAAGTGTTTGTGATATTTTCTGCCTAGGCTAACTTCTTACTAAACCGCGTTTAACAGTTCAAATGAAAACATTAATCATATGTTTATCTAAAATGTAAACAGAAATTTTTTCATTAAATTAATTGTATATCAGGAATATATTATTTATTGAAGACAACAAAAAATTCGAATGGCGTGTAAGTGTAAAAGGAATCTCGACAAAATTTTTAAACAATCAGGATAAGGTAAGTGATAAAGAATTAAAAAAATTTTAAAGGTTAACAAAGGTTAATTTGTTTTTATTTAAAAGATTTTTTAATAATAATTAATCAATTCTTAAATATTAATTGATTAATATAAATATTTAAATAAATATACAATTAATAATAATTAATCAATTTTTAATTAATTAATATTAATATTTAAATAAATATAAAATTAATAATAATCAATAAATGATTAAAAATTTTTCCACTAACTGTTTTAATATCTAAATAAATTTTTACCATATTATGTCTTTTAATTTAATTAAATTTTAATCTTTAATCTTTGGATGTACAAACACAATCAAACACAATCAGAGATGTTTAATATTTCTTTTTTTCCAAAAATCCTCAGAAGATGACGTTGTTTCAATAGCTGTACAACTAGTTATAGTGGTTATGATGACGCTATCCGATGAAACTCAATTACAAAAAGTTTAATATTCTTTATTTATTGTTTTATATAGTTTCTAGTTTCTTTATTAGAATATAAATATTTTAAAAATTGTAAATGTACGATTCAAAACTATGATTTATATAAAAAACATTTTTCTTAGTCAATAATTTATTCTTAAAATACTTAAATAAATATTCATATTTTATAAATATTATTATATTTTGCAACGATTATTCATTAAACAAGTTTACTATTTTTGTTTTAAATTTCAGTTGTAAATGCATTTGAAAAATGTATCTATTAACAAATCTTCTTTGTGAAATATTTTTTATTTATAAAATTGGGAAATTCTTCTGCGACCAGCCTAATTATGAAAATTGCAACGAAGAAATTGTTAAATTTCAAATAAAACAATAGAATGTGAATCTTTTTAATTTTTTATTGAACGCTGGTTTCTCACCTATTCTGTCAAGTGTCAAAACTACAGTTTTAACTTTTTGATTGAAGTCTTTCTATTTCGTTTTATTCTTTAAAATGCCCTGGGTGTGCATTAAATATACGAGAAAGTGCGCAACCCACAGCATTAGAAGATCGTACGTTATACCTTCATCGCATTTGGAGCTGGAAAAAACCCATTATAATCCAAAAAAAGAGTACAAAGTAAAATGCGTGAGAGACAATAAAAAGTGGTGCTATGCAATCATTGGACACATAGACCCAGAGAGTAAGAATAATTATTACTTTTAAATGAGTTACTTGACTATTTTCAAATACATATTTATTTGTAATTCTTGTTTGAGTCATTTTATGTACTTATTCACTCCTATTTATATTATATTGTGATAATCAAACAACGGATTATTTGAATCAAGTGGACACTTTTTCTACTGTTTTGTCTTACTAAAGATATTAAACTTAAATAATTTATGGTTTTTAAGATTTCTAAAAATTAAATTTCGAAACCTATATTTTAGACTTTTAGAGCTTAATTATTAGAATGTTTTAACATTTTAACCTTCTTCAATGGCTTTAAATTTTTCTAAAATGATGTACCTTTATACAAATTTAATTAATCAATTTATCCAAAGTTTAATATTCTTTAAATTAGTGCTGTTGTAAGAGGTTGTTCAAAAATATGTAATTTTGTAAATTTCTTTCAAATATGTTTACCAAATTTTATTTTAACTACTAACTTTCGAATAAGTTTTTTCTAAAATTTAAGGTATATTATATGAAAATTTCTCCTATTAAATATTTTTCAGAAATCTTAAAATACTTTTGTAAAATTGTATAAGTATTCTTTTTTTTAAATATTAAAAAAGATATTAAGAAACATCTTTACCCCTTTTCTTTTATCATAACTAAACGCAATATTTTTCTCAATCCCCTCCTCCATACGACTAAAGATATTTCGTATTTTTTGAATGGCCCCCAACTTAAAAAATGCAAAAATTTTAAAATATACTAAGTCAAGCTGTTTCTTATCACAATATATTGAGATAAGATGGTTTATGTATAATTATTATGAATTTATAGGTGATTCAGAAACAAAAAACCGACTAATGAGAAAAAGAATATCTTTTCCACCTTTGAGTCAAGTCAAGAAATATGATAGCGATGATAGCTCATCAAGCACAGAAGACGAAAGTGATACTGATGATGTTAGTATTAAATCATGATATTTTTGATTTTTGTACAGAAAATTTTTCAATTTTCGAAATATAGGAAAAAGCGAGAAAACTATAAGGATAGAAAAATTTCATTTTTCCGTGAATTATCCGATTTTTTAACTCAAATTTTTCAATTCAACTATTGTGAAAAAGCTAGTAAAGTGTAGGGAAGGAAAAGCTCCATTTTACAGTTAACTTTTTTGTTTTTTACCTCCATTTTTTTAAGTTTTGAACTGTAGGCAAAAGCTTGTAAACTATGAAAGAAATTAAAATTTATTTTATAGTAATTTGTTGGTTTTTAGAAATAAATTTTTTTAATTTTTGGACTATAGGCATAATCTGGTAAATCATTTAAACAGATTAAAAATTCATCTTTTTGTTATTTTAGACATGGAATGTTCTAATTTTTAAAATATGGACACAATAAAAATTCATTTTTTAGTGATGTTTGAGATTTTTAAGCCTGAAATTATTTAATTTTTAAAGGTGGGCAAAAGCTTGCAAACTGACAGCAAAAAAATTTTATTTAGTGATATATTGTTTTCTAATTTCGATATGCAATAATTTTTTTTAATTATTGGCGATAGAAAATGCAAACAATGATATAAAGAAGCCATAAATATTTCCAGATCTTACTAGAGAAAGAAAAGCAGAATCAACGCCTTCTAAAAATGAGAAATTCATTCCAGCAATTGCAGCCAAAGAGAAAATATAAAAAAAAGAATTATGATGAAAATGACTTTGACTATAAAGAATAAGAAAGTAATTTTACAACTGAATACATATTATACATCGTTCTGATTTTTAAAGATTCTTTGTTAATAATTATTAACGCTAAACTTAGCCTACACTTTAAAAAGTTCAAAAATTTTCGTGTAAAATTCTTGATTTCCTTAGAAAATAAAAAAATTCATTTGACATTTTTTGCTAGACTTTTATTTTTTTACAGTTTGAAAATATTAGAATTTGACGGTGTCAACTCATGATTTCGCAGGAAAATGAAAAAAAATATCATCCCACACAACACGATATCTTCCTGGAAGCTTCCTTGGAAGGTCGGTGAGGCTCGGATGGAAGCTTCCTGGATTCCAGGAAGCTTTAAATGTCCGCTTTGAGGAAGCTTCCACCGGAATCTTAAGGGAAGCTTCCCTGGAACCTTAAGGGAAGCTTCGAAGGAATCTCGAGGGAAGCTTCCAAGAAAGCTATAGGGAAGCTTCCCTGAAGCTTCCAGTAAAATGTTCATTTTTTCAATATTCTGGAGGAAAGGA
>JUFY01029647.1:0-10567 GCA_001855655.1 Leptopilina clavipes | reverse complement strand
TTATATTAGTCACTATTTTGACTTGCAGTAAATTCGAGTTTAAAAAAAAACTACTTTTAAGACTTTTTTTTGGCTTACAGCTTTTTTTAAGACCACATAGTGACTTCATTTAATCTTTAAGATGATGTGATTGTAACCTTATTGTTAAGGGAGAGTGTCATCTTTGACGTAAATATTTGAATAATATAATATTTGATATAATATATAATATAGAGAAAAATGCGGGCAATTCCCACATCCCTTTGAAACACCTTCATTTTTGCATTTATTTAAGAAAAAATAACAATTTCCTTGCGTAACAGATTATATATATTACATTAAGGGGTTATACCTGTTTGCAATTTTTTTTTCGATTTTTTTTTAGCTTAAAATCATAATGGCTTAAAATCATAATGAAATATTTTTTTACTCTTTAAAAGTTGCTTAAGTAAATGGTATATTAGTTGCCAACGATAATTTAAAACAATACTCACAAATAGATCTTGAAAAACACTCTTTCTTTAGGCCTCCAAACAGGTATAACCCCTTAAAAAATAAAAATTGAAGTATTGGTTTGTTAAAAAATTGAAATTATTGAATCTCTTTTATGTGGTTCAAAGTATAGGGGATTGAGGTAATTCCGACACCCTTAAGCAAAATAAATTTTTTAAGTGTAAAAAATTAATTAATATGTGACCTGGTAAGTTAAAAGGGACCTTATGTCCAAAATCAAGTTTTTGACAAAAACGTTCTTAAAGTTAAAATACACCTTTTTCTCTAAAAGTCACTTAAAAAATGAAAATTGATTTTCTTGACCCTAAGGTCCCTTTTAACTTACTAGGTCACATATGTTAATTATAGTAGAAAATCGTCCAGAACACTTTAAAGCATAAAAAATATTACTATAATTAAAAAAAGTAAAAATATGTAAGAATATTTAATGGGTGTCGGAATTATTCCGTCTAGTCATTATTTAAAAAATAATCCCACTCAGCACATAATATTTTCAAAATATTTCTGCAATATTTCCCTGAAATATTTGAAATATTTCAATGCGAAGTTCTTGAAATATTGCTGCAATCAAGAAAATGTCCGCTTATGAGGAAATATTGCAATGCAATATTTTGAAAAAATACGCATTAAGATTTTTACAATATTATCATGAAAAATCCTGCAATATTTTGGAAATATTTCACAGAAAGAAAAATTTTGTTAAAAATATAAAATCAATAGGAGTTTTACAACATGTTCAACAACCGTAGCTACTAGAAAATTAAAAACTACTGCGCAGCTTTACAGACCATAGAAACTGAGATCGACCAGTGCGCATCATTTCAATTCAAAATTTCCAAAATATTTCATTTAAATATTTCCTCAAGTTTTGCATTAATATTTCCTCATAAGCGGACATTTTCTTGATTGCAGCAATATTTCAAGAACTTCGCATTTGAAATATTTCAAATATGTCAGAGAAATATTTTGAAAATATTATGTGCTGTGTGGGATGTGAACTAAAAAACGCTGCTGACCCAGATAACAAACGTGCGTCGCACCATATCCGTGCGCAGTCAGTAGCACTCGTGCTTGCAATATTACAAGCTAATGACAATCACGCATGTAATCGGCACGAATACGCGCACTAGGTGTAGCATATGTTTCACATATGATCTTCATGTGCGCGAAGTAAGCGTAATGTGACTTTTTAAAATACTTAGTTTAAATTAATTTGATTTTCAATTACTCACTAAAGTCACTAATTTTATAACACCACAATTTTAATGCCAGCGTAAGATAAAACAGAAACTTGACTGTTATGCAGCTCCAAACAATATAAATAACTAACTTCCTGTTGCCAAAATTTTAGTATTCAATTATAAAGCACAAAAGTATTTTTTAATTTATAATATTTTATAAGAACATTACTCTTTTAGAATATAATGGTATACAGAAAATAGGTAGGTATTTGCAGTAAGAGTAAAACATGTATTTTTAAGAGATGTGTTTTTAAAAAGAGATATGTAGAAAGTGGAGCATGTACCCTAGGGGTAAAGTCCCATGGCATCCCAGATAGCACACTTTTATTAGGAACTTTGCAGTGCAAAGTTCCTGAAAAAAGTGTGCTATCTGCGATCGTCTTGATTCAAAAAATAATAATAAATTTTCTTCATCCCTTGTCATAGTCAAAATTGTAGGGGGTGTCGGAAATACCCCGCTCTCCCCTAATATTTTGTATAATATTTGAACTTGTTTTTCATGCCTATTTTAATGTAGAAAAAATAAAGTAATAGAATATTGGTTTGAAGGGCCTACTTATTGAAGTTTCTATTAGTTTACAAAAATAATTTTTTGATGTAAAATATGATTCGCCTAATTAAACAGAATTTTTATAAGTATAAAAAATAGAAAGTTACTAAACTTACTTAGGATCAGTAATGCGCATTAATTCCTGCGCTAATCTTCCCATAAATGTTAAAGAGTTAGAATCACTTTGAAATGTATGAGCACTAAGTTTTTCGTCCTGATAATATGTCCACACTTTCCCCGGCGTCCAAGTTGAGCCTCTACATTCTTCTTCTACTGCATTATCTATAATATAAGTTACCTGCAATTATAAAGCACAAAAGTATTTTTTAATTTATAATATTTTATAAGAACATTACTCTTTTAGAATATAATGGTATACAGAAAATAGGTAGGTATTTGCAGTAAGAGTAAAACATGTATTTTTAAAAGATGTGTTTTTAAAAAGAGATATGTAGAAAGTGGAGCATGTACCCTAAGGGTAAAGTCCCATGGCATCCCAGATAGCATACTTTTTTTAGGAACTTTGCAGTGCAAAGTTCCTGAGAAAAAGTGTAATATCTGCGATCGTCTTGAGTTGCGTTTTGTAACTAGATCATACAGTAATAAAAAGTATTCAGCAGAGCCGTTTCGTATTACACTGAAAGAAACTTTCTCACAATATATGATAAACCTGAAAGGAAATTTTAGTATTTTATTTTTCAAACGTAAGACACTTAGGGTTGATATCAAAGATTGATATAGTTTTACGAATAGCTTTTGTAGTATAAATATATTTAAGAAACTGAAATTATTATTTCATATTTTAAATTTAGAATTTTTGAATATTGATACTCTACTGACGGCAATTGTGCGACCGCTACCTTTTTCATCACTACAAAATATCGTATATTTTCTAAAAAATAATGATAGGAAAAAGGTTCAAGAGGTCTCGAGTTAGATTGGAAACAATTTATTAAGAACTTGCTAGATGCATGGTTATACAGATACAGAAAGTGAAAATGGTAAAAGGGTAGCGTGTTCATTTTAGGCGACATCTATAATTGACTGGCGCGAAATAAAGAGTACTTTAAATTGAAATTTGAATGTGTGTTCAAATGATTCTCTAACACTCCGCCTCAATTTAAGCACTAATTCAAAAGAAAAGAGTCCTTTTATTTTATAAAACTCGAAGTCCCAATTCACTTGCACATTTTTCATGCTTGACTGCTGGAAGGCCTTGGTCAGGATGTCCGTTGTCATTTTCTCGATGGGAAGGTATACCAACTTTATGGGATATTCCTGGATTGCCTTCCAGGTTAAGGGTTGTTTTTTGAAAATTATTTTTAGGGCCATTTTAGAGTACAAATTAGTTCTAAATTCCTGCGTTGTGTATTTTTCAAAACTCTTTTTTTTATGGTATGGTACTTGCAGCTTGACGTCAAGCTGGCAGTACCATGCGTTTTTTCAAAAAATATAAGAGCAATAAATTATTTAATGGTACTATATTAGTTCTAAATTCTGACATGAGAAAAAGTTGTTTGATGAAAGTGGTACTTGCAGCTTTACGTACCTGTGTTTCGACCTCGAGTGAAAAACAGGATTGAGTGCGAGTTTTCCGGCCGATTGATTGTCGTTAAATAAGATGATTTTCGACAAATTCTTCAGATTCAGTTCCTTTAATAGTGTGACGAGGTAAATTGCCTCCTTTGCGGCTTCGATGAGGCTCATATATTCCGCCTAAGTCGACGATGTTGCTACGGTCTTCTGCTTTCGGGAACACCAGGGCACGGCTCCGCTGGACACGATGAAGCTGTAACCGGTGTAGTATATTCGATCCATTAAGCAATTTCCCCAGTCTGCATCTGCAAATTCGGTTACCTGTTGATCATTCCGTGAGTAGACGGGTTTAATATCAGCTGTGCTTTTGAGGTAGCGTAATATTCGTTTGGTTGCTTCCTAGTGACGTCGCCAATGATCATTATTGAATTGTCTGAGTAGATTCACTGCACGAGCGATGTAAATACGTCGGATTTTCCTTGTTGTTATCGAGGTACAGACATGGTTCGGAAAATGTTGATTTTAGATCCATAGATTTTAATATATGATCCAATTTTGCGAGCCATCTTCGACCTGATTGTCGTAGCCCATAAATGGATTTTCTAAATTTGCACACTTTGTTTCCAGTTTTTAATGTGTCGAGCATTCTCTTTGCCTTTTGAAGGATGATTGCGTCCTTTTCGGTTTTTACGATTGCTTCTAGAGATTTCTCTAACATTTAGGGCACTTTCATGTAGAGAAGAGTGTCGACTTCTCCATTGAGGTAGACTGCTGTTATGTCCAATTGATGGCTTGTTAGAAGTGCAACGATATCTATGTACGAAAATATTATGAAAAGTGTTAGTAAAAGACTTTTAGGTATGAACTGAAATCTTAGGTAAAGAAAGCAATAAATAAAGGTTCGGCACTTAGCCAGTCTTTGCCTGTCTGTAGACGCGTACGGATGCAAACCTTATAATATTCAATCACTGTATTTTTCTATGTATTTCATATTTACTTTAGTTTATTACAATAAAAAATATCTAATTGTTTCTAATAATTATTTGTCTATTTATTCTAAATATTTCATGAATATAAATTGTCTGAACGCGGGATATTCCAACACATTTGGTTTCTTGATGAATAGCCGTCATCCATTCGTATCATTCTTTTCCAGTGATCAGGTCCTTCAAAGACACTTACGATACATTGAGGGCAAGGTTGACGTCAAAGAATGTGTCGCCGCTACTGCTCGAACTGCTGAAATCGGCGGCTTTCACTATATCTTCTGATCCACGGGAGATTGAGAGATCATTGGCTGAATTTTCGTGATCCATTTGCCTCTCGAATCCAAGGAATGGTGATCCGGTAGCTGGTGACAGATCGTATTAATGTTTTTGTTCGAATCCAATCCTATGAGATCCTCTTCCCTCAGGAGTGGAGAATTGTCATTTTCAGGCTCAAAAGATTCGAGAAATTTTACGTCTCTGGATAGAACGACTTTTCTTTGCTCTGGTATCCAAATGCGATACGCTTTGGATTGATCTGCATACCCCACGAAGGTTCCTTTTATTCCCCTTGGATTGAACTTGCTTTTGGTGGTAGTGTTGTCAAGGATGAAGACCTTTTCCCCGAAGGTTCGGTTTTCCGCCATATTTATAAATTCAACGAATTTTTCAAACACTTTGTTTTATTGCGAAGAAAATACACTTGGCGCCATTTGCTGAAGTCATCGATGAACGTGACGAAGTAGAATTTTCCTCAGAGAGACTCGTTTCTCATCGGCCCGCACAAGTCGGTGTGGATTAATTCCAATGGAACTTTCGATACACTTTTTCTTTTGGAGAACGGTGTACTCGTGAATTCTCCTCATGCGCAAGTTTCGCACTTACTTAAGTCAGCTGATATGTCGAAATTAAAGCCGGTCACGTGCTTATTTTTGAGCATGTCGGTCATGTCTTTTTTATTTAAGTGACCGAGACGGTCGTGCCAAATTTCGGTATCACTTTTGGTATTCACAGCTATACTTGCTATATTTGATTCACTCGGGTTTTTACACAGATAAAATAAGTCCCCGATTCGGTTTGCTGTCACATACATAGTACGATGTATAGCTGTAAGAATACTGTAAGCTTATTCGTGTAGCTTGTAAGGTTATTGAGTATACCTGTACTATGCACACGGTAATCACAAAAGTTCCGCCTTACAGTAAGCTTACAGAGTAAGTCTATGGTAAGATTATACGGTAAGGTCATGGTAAGGTTACACGGTAAGGTTGTGGTAAGATTACACCCCACAGAGCACCGAAACTTCACCAAACATTTACTTGCAAACTTCGGAATATTTAATTGCAAGGTTTGGTAAACCTTGTGTAAAGATTTAAATGTCTCGATTAAATAAATGTTTGCCGCAAAAGTTGACTGAAACATTAATTTGAATGAACGTTTGAATGTTCTTTAAATGTTTGGTGCGAATGTTGACTTAACATTTAAATTTAATTTTTGTTTTATGTTTGTCACGAATTTTGACTTAACATTTAAATTTTATTTTTGTTAAATTTTTGTCATAAATAATAACTTAACAGGATGCGCAGTTTTAAAGTAAAGCACCTACGGCTGCGCAATAAATTTTTTTGTCTTCCTAGATATGGGGGAAAAAAGACAGTTGACGAGTCGAATCATAAATTTTTCATTGAAAATTTTATTTGTCAAGATTTATCGGTTCATTTACAACACTTCATCTTCTCTCATTAAAAAAATACAAGAAATCGTAATGAATCAACCAACTCCAACTCAGACTTTGAAGACATCTTGAATCCAGAAAAGAAACGATCAAAAGAATCTCATCACTCTCAAATCCCGACTATTGTTCAAACTGTCATTTCCAACATGGACCACTCTCAACCTTTCAATACCAACCAAAGTAAGACTTCCAATCTTAATTCTGAAAAGAAAAAAACCAAGTATGAAAACTCGAACAAAGGTAACTGCCCTGTTTTTATTCAGTATGACCCTAATTGTATTAATCCTAAGAAAAATCCTTTGAATCACATTTCAATAGGAAAAATTCTCCATCCACTGTATCCGGTAAAAACCACACAGATTAACCCCTGTGGCTTCGTAAAAATAAGAGTAACAATGAATTCCGGCAGAGCAGCAAACAAAATAATAGATGATCCTGTTTTAAAAACAAATGGCTTAATAGCTATCATCCCTAATAGCTTCGTGTCATGTCAGGGAATTATCAACGACATCCCAACTGATATCACCAAAGATAAACTTCTTGAAAACATCAAAATTCTCGGATTTCCCAACAAAGATTGTAAAGTTGTAGACGCTCTAAGATTTAACCGAAAAGTCTTCGATGATTCAAACAAAGTATCGTACGAACCATCAACAACGATTTTACTCACGTTTCAGGGTACAACCCTTCCAGACAAAGTGGCTATTTACAAAGGCTCTAGACCGGTTAAACCCTACATTGCAGATCCAAGAATGTGTCTAAAATGTTATCGCTTTGGCCATATCGCGAAATTTTGTAAATCCAAACCCAGATGCATCAAATGTGGAGAAGCCACACCACACAATGAAAAAAATAAATGTCTACACGAATCCGGCACACCCAAATACACCAATTGCACCGGCCCTCACACTCCTTCGTCGAAACAATGTCCAGAATTTCTTTTGCAAAAGAAAATTCGGATCTTCGCCGCTAAAAACAAGTTGTCCTTCAACGAAGCGAAAGCCCTTCTCAAACCAACACAAAATCGCGATGTTCTTTCGAACTCTCTAAACTTCTCGGATTTCTCTGAATTAGGCAACGTCCCTGCTCCATCACCTCCACTCCAACCAACAAATCAATCAAGCCAAAGATCATACTCATCATTTGCCTCTTTTCGAAAAATTCAAACAAATCGACTCCTTCAACGCATTCAAATCAAAAATCTCACACCAATGATTTCTATGCCGCCCAATGGAACAACGACATAGATTATCCAATTATCCAACTCTTGTTCCGCGTGTCTTGAGTGTATTGTGTGAATGAAATATACATTTGGATTATAAGGACGACTATCTGAAAGATCATTATAATAGTTGAATCGATAATAAGGACGTCTAACTAAAAGATTATATATAATAAGGACGTCTAATTAATAGAGAGAATTACGGACGCATAAATGTAAGTAGATAAATAAATAATAATCACCATAGTTAAATTAACTATTTATTGGGTTTACCCAAGTTACCCTCCCCCCTTTTTGAAAGAATAGAGTCTTAGTGTTAAATAAATTAAGACCGTCGACCTTCAGTCGACTGGCGCTCTTCAATTTTAAATATTTTTTGGACCCTCGACGGCTTTAAACCCGGCTGCGTCGAGTGAGAACGACTTTTCCAACTTTATCAAAGATAATTTGAGTTGGTAGAGAATCGTCTGTCTCACCAAATAACTCCAATCCTCTCAATTCTGATCCTAACACCAATTCTCTCAATAACGTTCTCTCAACACTCTCTTATATTCTATCAAACCTCCTTTCCAACTCCTCCCCAGAAGAAATCCAACAAAATCAAAAAACACTTTCGAACATTACCAAAGACATATCCAACCTGTTTAAATCGATAAATCATAACAATGACTAATTTAAATAACCTTAGAATCCTGCAATGGAACTGTCGTGGTGTTTCTAACAAAACACACGACATTCTCAATATCTCCCAAAACTTTGATATTCTTCTCTTGTTCGAAACGTTTCTTAAATCAAATAATAAAAGCCCTTTTAATCTCAAACAATTTAACGTTATTAGACTAGACAGAAATATTAATAAAGGTGGCGGTCTTGCAATCGCCATTCGCAAAAACTTAACATTTACAAAAATACCTACAATCGCTTTCGTAGAAAATTTTCTGGAAACCCTTGCTATCTCAATTGATACTTCCCTAGGCAATCTCCTAATTGTCTTAGCTTTTAGAATACCTGTCAAACAAACCCCTATCAATATGTGGAACAATTTATTTCAATTTTTATCAAACTCTAACCATACCTCTATTTTCATAGGCGGTGACTTTAATAGTCATCACACAGTATGGGGAAGCTCCCACACATGCACGGATGGTCTCAATTTATGTTCAGCTCTTGATAACCACTCTGATCTCATCTGTCTAAATAGTGGATCTCCAACATATATCGGTCGAGCCGGAGCACCAGGTTCAATGCTTGACTTATCATTTATTTCACCAAACCTATTCCCTCATTCAACGTGGGAAATATTAGATGACGCAATGGGTAATGATCATATCCCAGTCCTCACCACATTAAACGTATCTATTCCCATTGCAGAATTGTCTTCACACAAATATAACCTTAAAAAAATATCATGGTCAACTTTTTCAGACAATCTTTCCTTTAAATTAGATTTACATAAAGATTCTCTAACATCCCCACATATCGACCCACCTCTTATAATCAATTTACAAATCTAGTAGACTCTGCACTAACTAACTGTCTAACTACGAAAATTTTATTAACTTCCAAAAAACTCAAGCTAAAGCAAAACGTACATTAATCTCAGCAAGAAGAAACTAATTTCGATCATTTTGCGATTCTCTTGACAGAAACACACCCACATCAAGAATATGGTCAGTTATCAGATGCTTCAAAAACAGATTTGCTCAACCACCAAACGCCTCCTGCTCAGCTGATAAATTCAAATCTCCCCCTCACCAAGAACGTTATTCCAAAATCTACCAAACTCTCGTTTTGGAAACTCAATTCATTTTTACACAGACGGTTCAAAATTTAACAAGAATGACGCAGGCTTTGCTTTAATTAGCCCTTCTCTGAATTTAATTCTATCTCACAAAATTAATCATTACGCCTCCATATTCTCAATTGAATCAATAGCCATTTTATGCACATTGAATTATATTCTACATAATGGATTAACAGACGTCACAATATTTACGGATTCTCTTAGTGTTCTTCAAAACATCCGAACTAAGTTTCCTTATAATATTCGTTCTTATATCATTTTTGTCATCAGAAACAGATTACACGTCCTCCACAATTTGGGACGCTCCGTCCCCTTAGCATAGATTCCAGCTTACCATAGTATTAAATAAATACAGGCAATAAAGAAGCAGACTCTACTGCTAAAATTGCAGCAAAAAATGAAACAATTTTAAACTTTCTACTGCCTTCTTCAGACTTCTTCTCAATACCACGTGAGGAATTAATATACAGCTGCAACAGCTTCTTCCTAGAAATAGGCAGAACAACAGGAAATTTTTATATAGAAATATATTATAAACCTAGAAGAAGACCATGGTTTGCCAACATTCCTGCTCGAAGGGAATGAATCGTAACAATGTGTAGAATCAGAAGTAACCACTACAATCTAAATTCCAGCTTGGCTAGGAAAAATTACATCAACTCTAGTAATTGTTCTTGTGGATCAGGAATCAAAGAAGACATCGATCACATCCTTTGGGCATGCCCCAAATACAACACTTTTCGCCAGATTTCGAAAAATTTTCAAAATGTCGGCCGCTACGCTACGTTGATAATGAGTGTTGCGTTTTTTTCAAAAATTAATATCTCCGAAACTTTTTGATCGATTTTAATAAAATTTACATGCAAAATAGTTAAAAATACGTAGTTTAATTATATATTGTTACAAAAAAAAAATTTCAAAATTTTGACCAAAAAAAGGTCAAAATAA
The DNA here is from genome assembly GCA_001855655.1 of Leptopilina clavipes. Classification (NCBI taxonomy): domain Eukaryota; kingdom Metazoa; phylum Arthropoda; class Insecta; order Hymenoptera; family Figitidae; genus Leptopilina; species Leptopilina clavipes. The sequence goes on along the minus strand of JUFY01029647.1, from coordinate 53 downwards.
AATTTTGAGTTAATTTTTAGTTTATTTGGCCTAATTTTTCAATTTTCTAATAT
>JUFY01029644.1:6731-25087 GCA_001855655.1 Leptopilina clavipes | reverse complement strand
CACAAAAATCGTTGAAAACAGATCAACACTTTCGACTGATGAACAATGGTTGAATAAATACCCAGCGAGTCGAACGGTTGATGAAAATTCACACACACACTGCAACCACTTCTCAGTTTCCTGTGGAAAAAATAAAAAATTGTAAATAAAAAAACATTACTAAATAAAATAAAATAAAATAAAATTTTAATAATTAAACAAAATTTATCATTTTTTTTAAACAATCATTAAAACAATCAATAATTTGTCCAATTACCACGAAAAATCTTGAGGTAAAAAGATAAATTAATTTTCAATAAATAAATTGAAATTAAATGTGTATAATAAACGCAATTATTAATATAATGAAGTTATGATATATTAAAATAGTAAATGAATTCTTTTATTATTTATGAAGTTTATTATAAAAGAAAAAATTTCTTTTGCAAATTTGAATTAATAATTTAATTAATAATTAATTAATTAATAACTCCTACAGCACCTAAAATTTCAGAAATATTGCTAAAATTGTTTCAACGTTGCCATTGTTTTGGCAATAATAAAATATTAAGGCAAATATTTCCAATTATTCATATTTTCAATTCTGGAATAAAGTTTAATAACTAAAAAATCAAAATTAACAAGAAAATTGACTAATATTTAACCACAATTTTCTAAATTTTCTATTATTAGTAATAAATATTGTTAAAATAAAAACACAGAGTAAACATAACCTACAATTTGACAACACTAAAATCAAAGAATTTTTTTTCTCTATTTTCCCCTCACCGTTATTCACTTGCCCTCTTTTAGGGCAAAATTACATTTTTGAGATGCTAAAAACCCCCCTCCCCCTCCCCCCACTGGATTACATGCCTGCTTGGAATGTAATAAAAAAAATTAAAATGTTACATATATATGTAACACAACAGTGTATATACATATATATGTATATACACTGTTATAACACATACACTTGTTGTAATATACAATATAAATATTTGCATAACAGAATTTTTTGTTATTTACTGGAATATGTTATTGTTATTAGTTATATTTTACCTAAATTACCTTTTATGAGCTTCTTCTGGAATAATTTGTCTCCCGCTGAGATGTCAGCAATGGTGCAAAATGCCACCCCGGAAAGATCCAAGTGTTGCGGTGACTTTTCCAACTTCGAAAAAATCGTGATCCAAAAAACTAATCACGAGATGGCGAAAAGCGTCACTGAGCACCCTGGTGACCAGTATTCAACCTGGAGAAAAACAAATTTGTTATGTTTTCTTTAATGGAAATGTTGCCCTTTGCGGTCTGACAGACGCCATATTACAATATGGCGGCATCAGAATGGACTCGTCCATTGTTAAATCTTAGATAAATATACTAGATGCGGCGTAATCACAGATTAATTTTAGTAATTTATTATAATATCTATTTTAATATTTATTTGAATTATTTTCAGAATTTTCAAACAAAAACAAAATTTCAGTTCACATACTATTTTTAGTAATATTTATTTTAATATTTATTTTAATATTTATTTAATAATATTTTTCAATTTGTTGGGAGCAAATAATGGAATGTTTTCTTTTGTGCAGGATCGATTATTAAATTTTGTTCTCTTTATGAATGGATGTGGAGGATAGAGGATAGAGGATAGAGGAAAAAAATGAAATGAAGGAAAATTCAAATGCAAAAAGGAAATAACGATTCGTTCGTAAGGGAATTTCTCTGCGCGCCTCTCTGTCTCTTGTTCTTTTTGCTCTAATATCTGGCTGATTCCCTCTCTTGAACTACTTCAAAAGAAGCTCGTGTCTAATAAACAAGAACAGAGTTTTTATTGCCGACTGGCTTGCCTATTGCTTGGAATTTAACAGCGAGGGTAAATGGTATCGAGGCGAGCAAGGCAATTCGAAATAGGCACGAGCTCGTTGAAAAAGGGTTGCCATAGTATATATACCAAGCCAAACGAAAGACGAGCTCGTAATATGGTTTCTAACGAGGCAAAGCCGAACGCGTAGGTAGCTAGATATAATTGCTAATAGCTACATTTACAGCCTTATCCAATTATTGGCCAAACATTAGAGTCTCTACATAGTATATATATAATAATTTTCCTTTCCTAAGGAACCAAAATTACATTATTTAATTATATCTCAAAAGGGATTTATTTTTCTTCTTTTCTAAAATTAAAAAAAATTTAATCCTTTTTCCCCTCTTAGAAATGAAATACAGAAAAGTATTTATTATTCGCAAGTAGAGAGAAGAATTTCACTAATCAGAGGTGGTGGAGAAATAATATAAAAAAATTTAGAGAGGGAGGCATTTGAGATGCGAAAAGAATGGTGTGAATTCAGATGAAGATCATTTTTTATTGACGCACTTTTGCGAGCCAACCGTATATCTTTTCTGCCGATCGTAACGAGTGGTGCACTTTATTACCGATTGCATTACAAATAAGGATGTACTGAATAACACTCCTTTGCATCCATTATTTCTTATTTCGACCTTATCTTTTCCAGTCCCTATATATACATGCGCCTCTTAAGTCTCGAGGAGGAAAATTAATTTTGAAAGCGCTGATAAACTTCCCCACGGTGTAAATTATTATCAATTCACATGCGGCTACTGTTTTCTTCAAATGAAAAATTTATTTTTCTATATCACAATCTTCGCACCGATCTTAATTTTTACAATGGGGAAATTTTTTTCCCCTTTTTGTTTTTTTCTAAATTTTCACACACTTCTTTTTATTTGAATATTAAATAATATAAATAAATATTTCTAAATCTGAATTAGCGAAATTTCGTTTGAAATTGAGTATAGGAAGAGAATCTTTTTTTATTGACGAAGAAGAATTCTTCTCTTTGGATAGGAATTAAAATTCGTTCATTCTGGAAGAAAAGGATATTTTCCATTTTGAAAATTCTGTCGATTTGCATTTTTTTTTTTTTTTTTTTGTAAATTAAAAATAATCAGGTAATGTGAGGAGATTTTTGTCTTGATTGTAATGAGTATGAACGATATTATTAGAACAATATGTAAATTGTGAATAGTTGAGAGAAATATTTTCATTGGTGAAGAATTTATGAATATTGGTTTTTATTTTTCGCCTTTATAACAATTCCAATGACGTTTTTTTGAAAATTTCTTCTTTTTTTTGAAAGTATTTCGTCGAATAAATTCTGTCACGTTCTCTTTGAAAGAAAATAGTATAATATCTTTTTGTATAATATATCTTCATATATTATATGAAGACAAAATTACCTGAGATATGACTCTTTTGATATAGAAACATTCAAAAGAATATATCTTTTTGGTTCAAATAACCAGTTCTCTATATATAGTGAATTTATAAATCTACCATAGCTCCTCTTTTCAGTCGAAAATTAAAATGAAGTCTTCTAAATATTTTTTGTATCTCTTTAGTGATAAGTTAAATTGTTTTGTTATAATTATCAAGTCCGATTAATGAACTGAAAACTGAATTTTGTAATTTGTAATTAGTAATTAGTAATTAGTAATTAGTAATTAAGTCAATTTTGCTATTTTCATAAACTATAGAAAAAAATTGTTTCAGGAGGAAATTATTCTTGGCAGTTTATTGGGGTTTTTTTTCTAGATCTCAGGCAGTGCGAGAGTTAATCGTCATTTAAACCAAAAAGATGTCTCTATCGTGGTCCATTGACTTGAAAAATAAGACGAATCTTGACTCTGGCATCAGTTGAGAGTTTATATTTTGACCCCGGTTAGCATACGAAAAGACGCATTACATTATACGACTTGTGTCCGCTATTATAATGAATATATCGTCGCTCTGAGATGGTTATATAGAGAGAGGTGCTTTTCTACCTATATATATATATTATTATTATATTTGTATAGGCAATGCACATATATATGCACGATGAGTTTTATCACAAATACTTCGAGGACCGAGTCCACGGAATATCATGATTTGAATTTCAATGAATGATGTGGGTGCAAGTGTCGTATATTTATTCATTTCTCGGTATATTTGTTACACATTTCTGTTAATGTACTTATTATATTGCTGTGTGTGTTTCTCTCTGACTCAGAAATTCGTTTTCTTTTGGTTTTTTTTACCCTTTTTTTTCTCCCACTCTATTTATCTCTCTCTCTCTTTTTTTTTTCTAGAGTGACACACGGGAGGAATCGCGAGAATGAGATAAATGCTGTACCTGCATTCACAAGCTAAAGTTGTTTCATAGCGAGGACAAAAGTCCCGCCAACAATGGAGGATTATCTCTGATCGTCTTTTGTAAAACGATTTCCCGTGACGTATAACGATATTTATATGGTCGCAATGATGTTAGTATCCTATCACTCAAGTTCTCATCTATTTCGAGTCTCTCATCTCTTTCTCTCTCTCTCCCTCTCTGCATTGCTATATCAACTCGCCGATTTTTCTTCTCTTCAAATGAAGCCATTGACACTGAATGTGTCCTTTTCACACGACAGGTCACGCACCTTATGATCATATTTAACATCTGATTTTGAGATCATCGGTCAAATTCAAAAATTCTCTTTTTTCTCCTCTTCGATTTCGTTATCCGTTTTTCCTCGCACATTAGGTTCTTCTTTTTTCTCTTTTTTGTATTCGGAAATTATCATTTTCTTTTAAAAGATCTTTGTAAATTATCATTTTTTTCTTCTTCTTAAAGAATAAAATCTAGGGGAATTATAGTGTTTATAAAAAAGATTTTTTTGGGGGGGAATTATAATATTTCTTGAAAGATCTTGGGAACTGTAATTTTTTTTTTTTTTAAGAGTTCCGAAAGATAGTGTAAATTTGAAATTGTTGATTCTTCAAGCCTTTTGTACTTTAGCCTCTTTGGAATTTCAGATTTATTTGTTATCTTTTTATTAGCTTAGACTTCTGGTTGGAATTTAGTAGAATATTTGTTCAGGCTCAGATTGTAATAAAGATAAAAAAAAAAGAATTTTTATATTGTTTTATGGAAAAGTCTTACTTCAGGATTTTTTATTATTTTTAATTCGAAATTTTAGTATTTTATTTAATTGAAATTCTTGCAGTTTATAAGTAATTGATATTATGAGATATATAAAAATAACATTAATAAAATGAAAATATAACAATAATAATAATTAAAATAATAATAATAATCAATAATAATAATAAATAACGAAAATAAAAATTTGAATGTTTTCTTTCGAGTGAAAAGGAATTTTAAATACGACCTCTTGAACTTATTTGAACTGATCCAAATCTAGTCTGTAAAATTTTTATGAATAACAATCTAATTATCATTCGAAATTGCGACCCTGACATTCATCTCTTCATTTTTCCCGACAGTGAACATTTTTATTATTTGCCTCCAAGGAAGCATTTTAACGGCGTCTTTAAAACATCTGAAATATTAAGCCGCTTGAATTGCTTTAGTTTTTTTTTTTTTTTTTTATTGTGTATATTTTAAATGACAAACAAAACCGACAAATTCGATTTTGCCAAACGATTTCTCTTCTGTAGTGCTTCTTGAATTTTTTCATTATCTTATTTTATTATTTAATTTAGTGTGCAATATATAGTCTTTCGTATGTATTCATTTTGGCAAAATGTGCGTCTGAAAGTTAATATTTTCAAAAAATAATTTTTATATATTTATTGCCTTATTGATTATTTCATTAATTGTGTAATTAATTTAACAAGTTTTGTGGTAAATTATATAATATAGAAATAGAAGCGGAAAAAAAGGCAATTTTGGGATTTTTTCTCTTGAGTCAAAAATAAAAATTCATAAACGATAATAAAAATTAGTTTTCAATGTAAAAACGTAGGTTTAGTATTTTTTTTTCTTTTTTGCAAGCACAATAATTCATTGGCTAACACATAATTTTGTTTCAAGTTTTTAAACACTTCGTTAATGCTATCGGTAGATAATAACAGTTTCGCTTGGCCATGACGATAAGATTGTTAATGGAAAATCGTACGTTTTCACTTAAGTTTGTAACATTTTTTCTTACATTTATTGCTGAACTATTATGATATAGGATTGGTTACTTGAAAATTGCTACACCTCGCACAAACACATATATATATTTAAAAAGTCGCAAATGTGATTATATTCCAGCGTAATACAAGTTGCAGAAAATAATTCTTTATCAATGCGGAAATGTAAAAAATGTTTTCTTGAGAAAGAATAATATATAAATTTTTTTTTTCATTTCAAATATATGCTGATTTCCATGTATAGAGGTCGTCTCGATTTTTTTTCTTTATTCAAAAACGTGTGTATTATAGATTTCACGCTTCATTACTTTAATGAATGCTGACGATTTTCAAAGTCGAGAGAAATATTTTTTTATTATTAAACGAGAGAGAAAATTAACGAACAAAAAATATTGATAAGAAGTTAATTATTATTATCACTGTAATTATTGTTATTAATTATTATTAGTATTCGTAATACTAATATTTAATATTATTATTAATATAATAATATTATATTAATATATAATATTATTAGTATTATATTAATATATCTTACTAATATCATTATGAGAAACATTTTTAAATTAAAAAATTATTATTTTTATTATTATTATTATTTATTAATAACTGATAAAGTTTCAGGCTGTTTTGCGGTTTGGAAAGTTCGCATTCTTCTGCTCGAGTACATTTAATGTATTCAGCTTCTTTTGAATTTAAAACTTGATGGCGACTGGTACGGTTCATCCATCAAGCGTCAAATATCACTCGTATAAGTCGCGAGAAGTCCAAGCAAAAGGTAGACGTGTTCTTCTTCCCAGCTTCTTTACAATTCCTCTTTTATATATACTTTATTATATTCGTCTCCGATTCTTTTTATTCCATCACTTGTTAAACGCTTTAACAGAGATACCTCCTTTTACAAGGGTTCGCAAATGAAAAAGAAGTTTATAAAACCACTCCATTTTATTTGGAAATTCATTAATTATTTCTTTTTTTTTAAATATATAATTCAAAACAAATAAAATATATAATTTAACTCTATATACTTCAAGTAATCAAATATAGAAATGTAAATTTATATTCCACTTTGATTTAAATTTAATATAGATTTATATTCGATGCGGAAGCAAATTTATAATATATTTTTGTTACAGATTTGAGTTTATATTTGATATTAAAATTTATATTTCCTGTATATTTAAATTTATATTTGATTATAGTTTTCAATTTTTTATTCATATAGATTTAAATTTATGTTTGATTATAGATTTAAATTATTTATTCATATATAAATTTAAATTTATTTTTCAATTTTTATTTAAATATATTTTCAGAAAATATAGAAAAAATTATAAATGCATATAAAAATATTTTTACCACCGCGTAAGACTCGCTTTATCGAATAATTAAAAAAAAAATTTCCTTCTTCTATGAAATGTTTTAGTATTCTATGTATGATGTTTAATAGTCAGGTAATTCGGGCAATCTTGATTATTTTTGTCGTCGTGTTATTATTGTTGACAATAATTTTTCAACTGCGATTAGCTTGCTTGAGTCATTTGTATCTACTGTTTTGATAATTACGAATAATGACGGAAGTCCCTCTCTCTCTCTCTCTCTTTCTTATACCTTATTACAGTAGAAATTACAAATAAGAAAAAAAAACAGAGGAAATTTAATATTTTATTACAAAAAGGCTTAATTATCGCACGAGATAAGAAAAAGAATATTGTTCTATTAACCTGAAAATTAAAAAAAATTCTGCTATAAAGATAAAATAAGCTCTTTTTTTATTTTATAGGTTTAACATTATATTCTTGCGAACTAGTATTTATTTTGATATACATATTGAATTTTTTTTTTTTTTATCAGATACTCTAAATTTAAATACGGAGAAATTGGAAATATTTTTCCCTATTTTTTTTAAACAATATACGATTTTTTTCAAAAAAAAAATTATTTATTATCATTTCTATATTTTTTCTCTAATTGAAAATGAATACAGAAATGAAAAAAAAGAGAGTTACAAAAGGGTTGGTCGCATCTCAATGAATGCATAATTTCTCTCCATTTCGATGCACAAATCCGACAGCGCGTGGGAAGCGCGTTATTTGCTTAATTAAGCTCGAAATAATGAATTCAAGCGATAAATTAATTTCCTTGAAATGATTGAATTAACATTTTGTGAAGACTCTGAGTCGAAAATTGTAATTTTGATTAACTGCGGAAAAAAGAGAAAATATTTAAAAAAGTAAAATTTATTTTTGATTTCTAATTCACAGAATCGCTTGTCCTCATCATTGACAATGAGAGAACTCCCTCTCAGGAAGTGTCGAGGCGGATATGCAGATGTTTCGTTCCGTTATTTAGGATATAGGAGAGAGAGAGAGAGATTTCGAATGGAAAAAAGGGAAAAGCGTACATCAGCAGGGGGTACCGATCGAATATGTCTTGGAGAGTATTTTTTTCGAGTCGCGAAAATGCAAAGGGAAGGAGATATTGCTGCGTGAATTATATAGGGAGAGTTTAGGAGGGGAAGCATTTTGACACGACATGTGTCGGTCGTCTCCCGTGAGATCTAAGACCGTCTTTGACTTCCGCTAATCCAAGAATCGAGCCTTTTAATGCTGCGCGAAGTTTCGCGATTATAAATATCAGAGGAATACCGGGAATCTGAAGGGGGATTCGTCTAGACCTTCGAAATGAAACTTTAACCGGCGATAGGGATGCATCCGAAGTTTGACAAAAAAAAAAGCAGAGAGCAACCGAAAAATAATAAAAGTAATGGGAAAAAGAAATCTTAATGACGTCTGCAATCTGCTGCTGAGAGTTTTTTTTAATCAGAAAACGAGAAAATTGAATTCCTCCTTTCAGGAATAAAAATATGTATTTTATTTTTATCTATAATATTATTTTATTTAAAATGATTTTGAAAATAAATTTAATGGGGAAGATAATTTTTTTCTATTTGTTTTTCTTGTTTGGATTAAAAAAAAAAAGTCGTGTCTCGAGGTAATTAGAAAAATAAAAAAAGAATGGTAATATTTGTTGATACGATTCCCTCGCGGCACTTCAAAGGATATCTGACTTTTATACATAGAGAATCGTTTCAACTTTCATAGAAGCGCTCCCTTCGTTTTTATGTATATAGCTTTCGCGCTGTATATTGAATTATAAAAGTTGATTACAGTATTGTCAATAATTGTGCGGCTAGAGAAAGCATATTTTGCTTTTCTAATGTCGTTTTCCGAATCCATTAAATAAGCATACAAAGTGTAATTTCTTTTTCAATTTGAAATAGAAATCTAACTTGACTATATGCAAATTTCGTTTAATTCTTTATTTGAATATTTTATATCATCAAATTTTTCCCATTGAATTAAAAAAGTAATGACATTAAAAAGTAATTGACATTAAAAATAATGAACTAATGAAAATTATTTTTGAAAATTTTTTCGAAATTCGTAGAAAATGTTTTTGAAATTGAAGAAGAGGAAAAAAGTCTCGACCGGAAAAAAATACATTGGTTTATGTCTACTTGGTAATTTACTCGATTAATTTTAAGGGACAACAGCTGTATTAGGAGAGGGTTTTTCGGGATTCACCCTCATTCTCGGTTCTTTTTATTTTCTTCCTTGTCACTCTTCTAATAGATAGTGGTGTGAAAGGAAGATGAGCAAAAGAGAAAAGAGATCCCCTTTAACGGCACGCGACTCACTTCGGGGACTAAACGAGAAAGTATCGGTTGTATCCGCAGTAAACGGGAGTCTGATCGTCACAGAGATAATTTTAGTATAGTATGTATAACGAAAGAAGCAACACGTTTATACATATATATATATATGAGTGCGGTCCAGATGGTGTCGAGATATGCTTACTATATGCAGCATTGTTGCACATGACATGAACGATTGCTAATTTTAGAATAGAGAACATTTTGACTTTAGAAAAAATTTATATTCCAAAATTTCGAAAACTTTTTTTAATTTAGTTTCTTGAGACGAATTTATTTTGATTTTTTTCTTCGCAGTATAGGAAATTTTCTCCCTGATGCTGTGTGATTTTTCTTTTGTCCTACTGGAAAATTTATTTCCCAAATTCCTTTTTATTGAAATTTGTCGACTTTGTTTCTTCTATGTTCTAAGTTCTAAAGTTTCTTCTAAGTTTGATTCTTTTTCATTAGTTGAAATTTATTGCTACTTTTCTCGATTAATATTGAAAATTGTAAAAAAAATAGTTTTTCTTAAATCTAAATTTGATTCTTGAAATGGTGATTTTTCGTTTTCCAGATTGACATTACGTCAGTTCTTGAAATTATTATCGAAACTATTGGAAATTGGCGGGTAATTACGTCAGATTTATTCAAACAATCATTTACGCAAGATATGGAGTTTGTCAATAAAATGACGTCTTGCTTCATCTTTGTCATTTGTTTAATTTAATCTCATATTGCTGGCAACTTTACACGTATTACATAAAAGTCGAACGCAAAACGTAAAAATTATTATTTACCTCTTTTGTAAATTTTTCCAAAAAAATTTTATTTTTTATTAAAAAAAAAGTTTTCTTTTTTATAAAAGTAAAACAATATTTTTCTCTACCGAAATATTTCGTTGAAAAATCGAAAAATAGTAAGGAATAGTTTTTTTCCTTAATACCTAAAATGTAAATGAATCGAATACAGGAAATGGATTTTTTTGGAGAAGGAGAAATTTGAGAAGGGCTGTCTCATTTTAGAAAAATGAAAACATTTTTTGTTCTATTCATAAATATTTTTAAAACAGCATTTATTATAATGAGTGTTAATTTTTAGGTGTTATTCTAGAGACGAAAATAGTGATTGAAATATTATTTTAATTATATTAAATTTACATGATAGAGGGTAAAAAGAAATATGTAGTTGTATTTCGATGACAAACATGTTAATGAAGATTCTATATAGTGATTACAGCCAATAGTATTTGACGAGGGAGCGACAAAGACCACCTTGAGTGAAAAGGAAGAGGAAAAAAAAAGCGAGGAGAAGAAATGAAAGAAGATGTTCACGCGAGGCACGCGAGTCTCAACTATTATAATACTAGAAACGAAAACATTCTCGTAATTACTTTCCATACCTATAGGATATAAAGAATCAATTTCTAATTTGTTTTGTACTGATTTTTTTTTAAAAGAAGAACAAAAAATTTTTGAAAATTCGGTACTTATTTCTTCTCGAAAATTTAAAATTCCGCCGCTATATAATTTTGTTTTATTTTTGTATTGACGTGTTATTTATAACTATATTTATCGCAAAAAGATGATAATCGAAAAAGAAGAATAATTGGTGGGTTCTTTAGTGGAGTAACGTAATAAATTACGTTATAAATTATTGCTACTATAAATTATAACACACTGCATCGTTTGCGTCATACGTAAAAATGTTATTTGCACCGGGTTTTAATATGCTGCTGTGGCAATTAACAATTATATTGTCGAGAAAGAGAGAGAGAGAGAGAGAGAGAACAATAATTATTGTTTGAGGACTGAGTGAATGATAAAGATGATAACATTAAAGATTCACAGTCGTAATAAACTTTAACAGATACAATGTCTCTTGTGTGTCTTAATTTTAGATATGCGCTTACATGCATATTGTATAACGTTAAATGCGCTTTTCATTCCACAATAACACATCAAGCGCGGTCTCTCTGTTATTTTTGAATAGTACTCGCGATAAACACTCTGATTGATTATATCGTCCAATGCCTAAAATAAATATATTTTACAGGGGAGACTTAAAATATATATAAAGTGTCTTATAAGTTTGTGAAAGTTGGACCATTAAATTTTGCGAAGGTATTCAAGAAATTTCAAATGGAGATATAATGTTTCGAGATTTATTATCTGCAGGAGATTTGACATATATATTTTTTGATGGTTTAATGGACATGTTTCAAAATTTAACATCAAACGAAGGGGCCATGCAATTTCGAAAATGGTCAAGGAGTTATAAAAAAAAATTGTTCAAAAATTTAAAAATAATTGAAGAAATGAAAGAATTTTAAAATTAAAAATTTTAATTTTTAATTTAACATTTTTTCAAGATTACTTTGGGAAAAAATAAAATTAATTTGAAAAAGAATAGAATAAGAAAAAATTGAAAATATTGGAGGAAAATTTGTTAGTTAGAATAACGAAAACTCGAGGATGTTTTCTTTGAATACAGGCTTGCCATGAAATATATATATGTATGTATGTGAAATGAAGGTCTGATAGAAGCAAAAAGAGAGAGAAAGAGAGAGAGAGCTTTTAACCGAATCACTTCCCTTGCGATCCATTTAGTTATATATATGTTGTTTTGACTTGGGCTTACTTTGCATCTTGGTTGATATTATATAGTAGCAATATAAAACGGGTCGCTGAAATTTACCAAGTTAATCGACCAGTAATGCAGTGATCCGTTTAGAGTCTGGCAAACTTGAAAGGAAGTCAGAAAATAATTGCTTGGACACGACCGCGAAAATATTATTCAATTTCGACTTCAATTATTGTTTTTTGCTTGAGAGACCGAAAGACGTGGCGGCGACGACAACAACGACGACTATAGTAGATGACTTATAATTGCACGCGTAAAGAAATTTACGATTTTCTGAATTAATGGATTCCGTTCTGGAATTCGAGAGCCTTGAGAATAATTCAAGAACTGAGTTAAACTTTACTCTCTTTTCACAATTAAAATGCACCGATAATATAAATATTATAATGATTATTATTATTTTTATTATTATTGTTATTATTATTTTTATTATTATTGTTATTATTATTTTTATTATTATTGTTATTATTATGATTATTATGATTATTATGATTATTACGATTATTATTATTATAAAGCAAAATAATCTTTCGATTCTAAACAATTTTAAAAGATCCGTTAATTAATTTGAATTCCTTTCAGTTCAGTTATCAAGTTTTCTTATAAAATTACTATATGCATGTTTTATAACAATTTTGTAGAATTAAACAATATTTGAACAAGTTTCCTTGAATTGAAAATAATTTTTATTCTTAATTTCAATTATGTTTTTAATTTTCATTGAATCTTTTTTAATTAACTAAAAATATATTTTACGGATGAAATAATGAGCAAATTTCTCGAATAATCGATTTTTATAATTAAAAAATAGTCATTCAAATAAAAACAGAAGATTCGATTTGATTAATAAATTTACTTATTTATTAACCAAGAAATTATTTGATTTATTAACTAAAGTACTAATTTATTTGTTTATTTGATTATTAGTTTATTAATAAATGAATTTTAATTCATTAATTAATAAATTTATTTATTAACTATTAAATTGATTAATCAATAAATTTATTAATTAACTATTAAATTTATTAATTAATAAATAAATTATTAAATAGTTAATTAATTTTGTCTTTTTGTTAATTAATTTAATAAATAAAATTCCAAATTAGTTTTCCTGGTTTTCCCTAATGGTTCCGTAAGAATTTATTTTGATTCAAGCAAACTTTTTTTTTGAATTTTCCTCGCATTTATAACTATATGAGTATTTCTAATTAAAATTTTTCTTTTACAGGTGAGTCAGCAACGTCTATACTTTATCGATCAGTATTTTTGTAAGTAGAAGAAATCTCATGACGAGATGACAATTTTCTTTTTAAATTAACGCACTTCTTTACATTTTAGAATTTTGTGAACAAATTATTTGTGCACAAATAAAAAGTTTTTTTTTTGTTTGCGAGTGGGGGGGGATTTTCACACGTAAATTGTTTGATAATTCGTTTGTCACGCATGAAGGATATACATTCTGCCGGTAGCGACACAGTAACTCTCTCTCTCTCGAATCGTTGGAACGAGAAAATGAGACGCCTCTAGGTACTGGGGATCATTTTTCACCGTCGACCGTATTAATTACCATCGCGATCGCCTCGATCTCTCTTTGAACAGAGTATAGTCATTAAGCGATCGATTAAACGTTATAGAGGGGTAAAGGTTGTGGGTTCTTGCCTCCCTAATGACTTTACTGGACCTTGTTATTTTCTCAATTTCTTTTTTCTCTCGCATGTATTTTAATATTTATACATGTGTGTGTGTATATTTACCCGGTAGAGTTCAATATAATATAAAAAAAAAAATATTTGGATTACTCGTCGTCGTTGTCGATGACCCTTGATTATATTTCCGCATTCCGATCTAATGCCTCCATTTCTCATCGTATTGTATGTAAATCGAAATAGCATAATGACCCGTCGAGATTATCCCCATGAGATAAAATAAATTCTCTATTGGAAAATTTATTCTCTGTATCGATATTACGAGTTTGCAAAGTTAAAAAAAAGAAAAAAAAAACCCTCTGGAGAATTTCAATTAATCTTGAATCATTGATACTTTCGATTATGATGATGGCTTTTTAAATATATTGTTGCTAGTTTCGATGAATTATAATTCTGATAATCGCTTGTCCTGTCGTTTCGAATATAATTGAAGTTGTAATTGAAATTGCAATTGTAATTGAAATTGAAATTGAAATTGAAATTGAAATTGAAATTGAAATTGAAATTGAAATTGAAATTGAAATTGAAATTGAAATTGAAATTGAAATTGAAATTGAAATTGAAATTGAAATTGAAATTGAAAATTTGCAATTTTAATGAATTGTGGATTGAAATTCGATTTTCTCGGAAATTTTCAAGACTGTTAGATCAAAGAAGGGCGAGAATAAAGAATACCAGGCGAAGAATACGTTGATCAGGTCCGCGAAGTTATGACCGCTACATCCGCTTCCGTCCCACGACCCTATTTTCCCTTTTTCCCTCTGAATACACGAATTACACTCGTTGCTTCATTTTTACTTGCTCTCGGGTACTTCCACGGTTTACGACACACGATGTATCAGCCCCCGTCGATGCTTTTGTAACCTGCCATCACACAGCCCTTGCGCCGCACTTTTTCTTGTAAAATATAATTTATATGCGGCGAAAATCAAGATATTTGATAATACTTTTACGAAACTTTCCACTTGGAGAGTTTAAATAAAAATATTACATTGATACAGTTAATCATTGTAATTTTTTTATTAAAGTTTTATTAAAGTATTTTTTTTATTTTATTAAAATATCTTGATACTTTTACTAAAGTTTCCACTTGGAGAGTTTAAATATAAATATTACATTAATACAATTAATTAATGTAATTTTTTTATTAGATAAATTAATTAATATGACAAATTATATTAGTACCTCTGATTTTTTTTTATATTGAATTTCCATATTAAATGAATTGTGCTAATTATGGATAAAAAATTGATATTGTTGAGCGATTTTTGTAACAGTTATGTAAAATCTCGCAATTCTTTATAGATTGAAGGTAAAAGATTACATATATGAAACTCGTGTAATCCTTATCGTAGTCCTTGAGGTAAAGATAAGCTCCCGGGGCGGTAACATCCACTCCCGGCTCATTACAAGTCGTTGACAGCTAAACAGCTTGTACAACAACGCCACGATATCTACACCTCATCGAGGTCTATTCCTGAATATTCATAGGCCAATGAATACCTGCGCGAGTTACGAGTTTCAAAGGTCTATATTTCTCTCTCTCTCTCTCTCTCTCTCATCGTTCCTCACACATTTATTTAAGGCGAGTTTTTAATATTCACGTCGCACTAATCAAGACAAATTGAAATCTTTGACTCTCGAGTCTCGTGGCATTCAGCGCTTTTGTGTGTCAACCGCGGTGATTTAAGTTCCCCCTCGTATCTTATTAGTCCCAGGACAAATAATGAAACAGGTCGACTATGAGGTTCGTCAGTTGAATCCGTAATACGTAGTGTCTTTTATTACCCATATAACGTATCTGCATGAATTTGTTCCGTGCTCTGGTAAAGAATGCCCTAACATGACATCACTTTCAATGAGATCTCATCGGAATATCTTGAAAGAATCTCTTCTTTACGCTCTTTTTTTTTTTTATTTTTTATTATTCACATTCTTTGACATTTTATACGGGTCAATTAGAATTTTTCAGAAGAGATATTTTTTTTCTATTATTCTCTATATCTTTTTTTGGTATAGTATTATTATTATAATCACTCAAATGGAATTTCATTTTTATTTTTGTCATATTCTGTTATTGAAAAATTATTATTTTTCTTGGTGGAATTTTTCTCGAGTGGAAAATTGTAAATTTGTTTGAAAAATTGATTCGATTTTGGTATTTAAAATTAATGTTTCGGTGTTATTATATATTATAGAGAAGAAGAAGAAGAGTGCGAGACATAAGAAATGTGGTTAGGAAGGCCCCGGGAGGATTACGCGTATATATCAGTACAAAACACTCACTTCCAATTAGCTACCGTGGCAATGCGGCTTCCGCGTTCTTCGTGATTTTCTCGCCTTGAGGTTACACTCTTTGCTATATATAAAAAGGCAAAAACCGAGTAACTTTGATTCTCAATTTGCGATCGTAAATTTTTATATCTTCGCATAGTCGCTGATGATTTGACTCGATTAAATACCGTTTTGTCCATCAGAGTCAATTCACATTGAAATTCCTCCTTGCTTTATTAGACTCCAGATCAGTTTTTCATTCAGAATCAGTTTCATCAGTTTTTCATTATCTTCTCGTTGTTTTTATAATTCACAATTAGAAAATTAATTCTCTAGATAATATAAAGAAAAGTGTATTTTTCTCTGGAGCGGAACAAATCGATTCTTTGGTAATCGAATAGATTGGGTTTAATTGCGTTTGTAATTTTCGAACACCCCTACTGTAACGAGTGGCAATTTTCCCATATTAGTAGAGACGACAATTGATCAGCAACAAAGGAGAATTTCGAAGGGTATTGAAGACAAGTGTTTCCCTAATTGATAGTTAATTAAATTGATTATTAATTATTTGTTAATTAAAATTTTATTGGTAATTATGTTTATTAAGGAGGCGAAAAGGAACCTGAGTGAAGAAAGAGTGAGAAAAATGGAAAAAAAAAGTTGGATATAAAAGGTCGCGCACTGCTTTTGACGCAGTTGTTATGGAAAGATTACAGTGTTACTTAGTCGTTCGTGCCCGCAATGTTTATGCCAAATCGTGCATTAAACGAGCGACAAAGACACGAGATTGAACATAGAGTGAAACGAGGTGTTCGTGACCACCGACCTGTTCGCGACAAAACAATATTGTCGAGACGCACTATAAAGGCGCTTTCATTTTATGCCCACCACTCCTATTGTTATACCACATGCATTCATTGCGAATACGTGACTCAAGCACTGTTTCAAGTGAAAAAAAAACCATAGTTCTTGGATTAATAAATTGTTTTCCCCCCTCCTCCCTCTCTCTCATTTTTGCATTATTTATTTCAAAAAAATGCAACTATACTTTTGTTTTCCTAACTACTTGCTGCATTCAACACTTCCTTAAATATATATATGCTAAATTACAACTTTCTTTCTAATTCTATTGATTTCTTTAAAAAAGAAAAAAAATCCCTTATCTTCACTTGAACTATGTGAATTTAAATTTTTTTTTATTTGATAAAGTGCAAAAAACAGTTCTTTTTTATTTATAAATAATTCTGCGGTAAATAAATAATTGAATTTATGTATGAAATGGGTTCGAAAAAAGAGGGCAGAGATATTTATATAATGAAAAAGGTGATAATTATCCAAAGTGCGCATATTAATTGATTCTTGTATATAGTTAATAGGATCTCGGGCTTTCAGTGCGTGGAAAAAAGAAGATACGATAAGAAGTCAGAATCGTGATTCAAGTGTGAGATTATTCAACGCGTTAATAAAACGTCATGATCATCAATCATCGGTCACTTAGAACTACTCGTGTATTCGCACCTTGCTTTTATTCGTTATTGCGAGCATTCTTTTGATAATCGCTTTTGATACGTGCTTTTATTTCATTATTATACCGTGTCCTAGCTTCACTTTTGAAGCTTCTTTTTCAAGCCCTTTTTTTAAGCTCCTTTTTCAATAATTTAGATGATTTTCTCACTGATTTCATTCATCTTTTTTTTATCTTTTTCTAATACTGATTATTTATAACTTAGATAGTTGGTAATTTTAATAGACCTTCAATTAACATTTTTATTATTGGTGATTCTAATTATCTGATTGTAATTATTAATTTTTATTTTTAATCAATTTTTTATTAATTTTTAATTAATTTTTAATCAATTTTTAATTGATTTTTAATTAATTTTTATTGATAATTTTAATTTAGTGACAATTCTGATAACTGGCAATTTTAATTATTTGCAATTATGTTACAGTGTTTCTGGAAAAAAAAAGAAAAGAGAATCGAGAAGCGCACCTGAAATCGCAGAGAGCGTTGTTTGGCTGGTTAACAGTTTCTTTTGTGCACGTGCGATGCATTTAAACAAAAAAA
>JUFY01029635.1:0-68919 GCA_001855655.1 Leptopilina clavipes | reverse complement strand
TGTTTACCAAAATGGTGATCCTCTCTTTTTTAAACGATTTTTAACTAATTTCACCACCCCCCTGAATTTCCTAGCACCATGGAAAATTCATTTTCGGAAGTAGATTTTTAAAATTCATTTCACAATATTTTACTGAATTCAAAAAGCTTCTAAACGTTACGCATGAATGCACTCTGGAATTTCTCCTGAGAACGAGTGTAATCTGCATTGTTTCTCTTTGATTTTCTATCGTTTTCTCATTGTTTATACTTATAAAAATAACAATTATGAAACAAGCGGAATTCAATTATGTTCGTCAATACGGTTAAAGTTGTTTTTCATCAACGATAGATTATCATGAACATGAAATACAAATCAATTTCATCAAGATTCTATTTTTTCGTCAAAAAAAACATTCAAGACTTGGATGACTAGAATTTTGTAGGAAAAAAAAAATTACGTCCTAATTGACACGAACAAAAAAAAAACTGGCTTCGATCACTCTTAATTGAGAATTTAATAAGGTGGTAAAAATTTTCCAAAAAAAAAATTATTATTAATATCATTTTCTTAATTGTGCAGTGAATGAAAGTGGTCTAGTTCACTTTCTAATTGTTTTTTTTTCTCTTTGGGAGAAATAAAATGTGTGAATATTGCGTATACAGAGTGTGCAGGTCAAGATTTCATTAGGTTGCTCTTGAGATTTTAAAAATAGTGTTATGTAAAAAAAATTAAGACACATTTCAGTTCAAGTTGCATATAGGCAGACTCTTACTTCTCAAGGCATTGTTAAAGATAGTATATATTTTAAAGAGAGAATTAAAGTTGCATACTAATTATGACTAACACAATATTCTTGTGCCATTATAAGAAACAAGTTGAGAAGTAAATGTGCTCCGAAGAAAAATTTGTAAACATTCGTTAATTACTTTTATCTTAAATTCAGATGGTGACCGAAGTTTTAGACGTCCAATTACCTTCCAATTGATATGTTTACTACAAAAAGGTATTTTTCTTTCTATCGTAAAATATCACAAAAATATTATGAATCTTCATGTTTCAGGAATAATTCTTTAATTATTCAAATGTTATCTTTTGTTTCAAAATTTATTAGATGAGAATATTTAAAAAACGAAATTTCGTTTTTATTTTTTTTGCGCCCTATTTGTATAAAAATTAATTTTTTATTTACTTTGCTTTAAATGTTTCCAATAAATTACAAGAGGCGAGTGTATAACAACATGCAAATAATTCTCGTCGTTTATTATATTAAGGCGTGTTAGAAGTTATTTTCTCACAATATGAAAATAGATTTACGTAACATATCCAGTATCGCAAGATGTAATTCAAATATTTTATATAGAGTTTTTTCAAAAGCACTGTTAACTTCCTACTAACAATAAGTTATTAACAGAAAATTAATACGATTTGAAAACTGACGTAAAAAAATATTTTATACTAACAATATATATTATTAATTATATTAAAAATAATATACTGTAAATAAAAAGAGTGAAGTTTCGATATTAACTTGATAAGAAGTAAAATGTTGCGAAAATGAAAAATGTACAATATCTAATTCCGAATATTAACGAAATTGATTTTAATTTTTTTTTTCTAATTTACAGCTGTGACTGCAGGTGATCTCAAATGCAGGTTCTCAGGAGTGCAATAAAAGGCATCTAAATGTCGCTCCGCATCCTAGTATAGCATCACCTGCAACGGCCAGGAGTTATCTAATCATGGCCACCAATCAAGTGGATTACCAGTGGTAGGTTTTATAAGATTACGAAAGATTATTTTTAAAAGAACTTTTGAACATTTTTTTCAATATTTAACTTCTTAATAAAATTTTTTTGCAAACATTTTTTATCAATTTTTATTTATCAAGAGGGAATTTTATGCCTAAGTGTGTTCTGTAGTTTATAATATTTAATAATAAAATAAAATAAAATAATAATAATGGTATTTTTTTCAGGGCATATTCTATAATGGACTCGTCCAGGGTGTCCACTTTTTTAATATCGATACTGCTGATTGTTTATGGCAGTTTTCGATCATTGAACATGGAGCAAGAAGCAAGAGAACGGGAAAAGGAGAAAGAGAGAAACAATCTTTTATCTGGTATTCCAAACACTGGAAATGGAGAAAATTCAGGGGGAAGTGTACAGACATTGGATACAATGCACGCACTTTGTTTACCACTTGGTGCTTCCATATCGTT
The DNA here is from genome assembly GCA_001855655.1 of Leptopilina clavipes. Taxonomy (NCBI): domain Eukaryota; kingdom Metazoa; phylum Arthropoda; class Insecta; order Hymenoptera; family Figitidae; genus Leptopilina; species Leptopilina clavipes. The sequence continues at coordinate 66,716 of JUFY01029635.1, read as the reverse complement.
GCTTGTCATGTTTTTCTTTTTTGACAGTATGCAAATGCTGTTTGCAATTTGCACAGCCAGTGAGTAATTTTACTTTACAATTTGCAAAAAATTTAAGAAATTTGTTCACCAGTTGAAAATTTTGCAAAATTAAAAAAATTTTGTAATTTTAATTGATTAAAATTCTTTCAGTTATAGCCACTGTTGCATTGGCATTTCTTCTGTTACCAATGTGTCAGTACATAATTCGTCCCTGTTCAGACGGTAATAAAATATCATTTGGCGTCTGTGGAAGGTTTACGGGAGCAGAATTATTATCATTTTCATTGAGCGTCAGCATTGTTTGTATATGGGTACTGACTGGTCATTGGTTACTCATGGATGCCATGGGAATGGGTCTCTGCGTTGCATTTATAGCTTTCGTCCGTCTCCCTAGTCTCAAGGTTTCCACGTTGCTTCTTACAGGACTTTTAATCTACGATGTCTTTTGGGTCTTCTTTTCATCTTATATATTCAGCACAAATGTTATGGTTAAGGTAATAAATCAGTATATCATTTCAAATATTAAAAAAATTTCGTTTGAATATTGTAAGATTGAAGCTTCATTAAAATTCGTCCCTCCCTATTTGAAATTCAAAATGGTAATCCAGCGTAAATTTGATTTCACAGGTAGCTACACGTCCTGCGGATAATCCAGTGGGTCTGGTTGCTAGGAGATTTCACTTGGGTAGTGTTGCAAGAGAAGCGCCCAAGTTATCATTACCCGGAAAATTAGTATTCCCATCGATGCATCAATCGGGACATTTTTCAATGTTGGGTCTTGGTGATGTTGTGATGCCAGGACTTTTACTTTGCTTTGTATTACGATACGATGCATATAAAAAGACACAATTAATACCCGGTGGTTGTGAGGCGGGCGTACCTCCACCTCGACATCTTAGTCGCATCAGTTACTTCCATTGCTCTCTCATTGGTTATTTTCTCGGTCTACTTACTGCCACAGTCAGCTCCGAGGTGTTCAAAGCTGCACAGCCTGCCTTACTGTACCTCGTACCCTTTACATTATTGCCATTACTAACAATGGCATATTTAAAGGTAACTTTCATTAAATTCTCACAAAAAATAATTTTTCTAATCAAGAAAAAAAATTTTTTTTCCTTTTTTTTGTATATTTAAAATTAATCAACTATTTTCAGGGTGATTTACGTCGAATGTGGAGTGAACCCTTCATATCTCAAGTACCAACAAAACACATGGAGGTTTGACAGCTCTCTATGCATTCTCGCAATTTCTATATTGGACATGTTCTTATAAGCATCTCATTCATTTTTCACATCAGTATCATTTCTACGTAAGTAATCCTGTCGTTTCATCATAGATGAGACATTTTTTTATTCTCGTCATTAAGATGTTAACGTAATTTACATCAACAGAAAAATGAACAAGGACTGTATGTAACTATAGGTATATATTATTATTATTATTATTATTATTATTATTATTATTATTATTATTATTATTATTATTATTATTATTATTTAGTGATTTATTTAATTTAACATATAGCTTGTTAAAAAGAGAGTGGAGTAACAAAAAAGATGTGTCGGCATTTAAAGAAGCGAACAAACAAAAAAATTGAACAAAATTACATATAGGGATCGTAATCTGACATAAGGAATTATTCATCATAAAAAAAAATATATACGATATGAGTGTCATATCGTGTTCATAATACGAATTTTATGATATACGATTAGTGGAAAATTTTTGATGCTTGTTAATTCCTTTTATTCTAGTTGTAGAAAGGGGAAAAAAACAATTTTTGGATTTAAAATCTTGTTGAATATTTACAGTTTTATGTGATCGTAAAAAAGTTTTTAGAACAAAGAAAAGAAAAAAAAGGACTATATACAAAAGTATTCACTAAATATGGATATGGAAATTTTGTGGATATGTTACCAATTTGAAAATTATCTTTCCGCATGTGAATATGATCGTGTTTAATTTTTAAATCCTTCTAGTTTCTATACTCCACTCTAAACGTTGTTATTAGTATATATATAATTATATATATATTGATATTGATATAAATACAGGAGATTTTTTTTTTATTTAATTTATTATATTAACAAATTGTCACCCTCCCAATTGTACGTAATAGGTAGATTTACTTCCGGTAACAAAAAAGATTGTAAAAATGTTACTCGAAGGAATACACGATAAATCCAGTAAATGCAAATTTAGGTTGTGATCGTATTTTACAGTTGCTTTAGTTTGATACGAAGTAATATTTGTGTAAATATATTCATTATGATTTCTAAATGAGAAAAAAAAAACGAAAAAAAAAAATCATTTGGATTTGGAGTTGCAGTTTTCTGCAGGCAGAGTTACTAAAGGTCAAGCTTCTCTTTATTTCTTGATTAAAAAAAGAAAAGAGTTATAAAGTAGAGTTAATTTCTAACTTAAAGATAAAGAATTTAAGCTCTACGTTAAAAAATAAGTCTTTACTATCTTAAAGAATGGAAACTCAATATTAAAGACGCGAAAAAGAGTTGATTAAAAAACAGTCACAAAAATCGGGGAATCATTTTGCATGAAGTAAAAAAATTTCGAAACTTAAAAAATTTCTTGCTATGGATGGGATATTTTTGACATTTTATAATTTACTTGCTTTTTATTGTAAGACTGAAAATATTTTTTTTAAAAATGCCAATTGATATACAATGAATTATTGTTGGACAACAAATTCATTTAAATATGAATATATTTAGTTTTATTTTCTCATTACTCATATTTATTTGAATAATCTTTAACTTTTTTATTATATTCATTTTTTTTATATAAATAATTTTATGAGAAAAAAAACAATCTCATTTTAGTGACGAATTTTTACGAACAAAAACTACAGTAAGTTATAAATGTTCGATCATCATTTTATATATTATGCATTGTATATGATCGATTATTATAATATTATAATGTTACAGGAGTCTTAAATTTATATACACAAGTAATCATTGTCTGCACTAGACTTGCAAGCAAATTTTTTTAAAAAGCGCAATGATTTAAAAAAGAAAAAAAATACGTAATAAAAAGAAAAAATTATGTCATTTAAAATGATTATATTGTGTGAAAAAAGATATTTCAAGATTAAAATGTAAGATTAGATGTTAAGTCTCTTTTAATTGTAGATAATTTATTAATTTTCGATAAGTTTCTTCCCGATACCTGTTCACCCGTCCATAGCACAAGCGATTTTTCTCTCCCCCTTTTTCTTTTAATTTTCACTACTAAAAAAATTGAATTAAGTTATTAAGAAAAAAATGGAAAATTATGAATGTTCTTTTAAAATATTATAAATATGGCAAAATTAAATTTAACTTAATTAAAATACTATAAAAAAAATGTTTTATCTTCACTGGAAAAATTTTCTTAACTATTCAATAAGTTAAATATGTGAAAAAATTTAATTAATTAATAATAATTTATTACTATGAAATAATTTTACTATATTAGTTAAAGGATTATTATATTGTTTTGTACTATTATTTTTTAATAGATTTATTGGGAAAAGACTGTTCGATACAAATAACAATTTTTTTTTGTACATTCACAGTTAGAGTTGTGAAATTTAACTTTTGTACAAAAAGTTTGTATCTTACAAACAAAAAAAACCGACATTTCATTATTAATTAACGAAATAACATAGAATTCTGTAATACAAATCTATATCTAGATTGGAGATTAAAATATAGTAGAACTGAAAAAAAACATTGTACAATAAACGATGATTCCTCACGATGGCAAATTTATATTTTTTATTTCTTCTTTAGAATTTTTTTTATATGATAAATTTCAAAAATTACCCTCCCCATTTTTAATCGAGCCCTAATATTATTGTCGAAAGAAAGAATTTTTATGCATAACTATTGTTTTTTACAAAAAAAATTCTTTTCTGAATGTTATCTTATCTTTTTTTTTTTATTGACTGCGTGAAGGCTTTCAAGCATTTTTTCATCTCGTGTATGTGTGTGTTATTTAAGCTTAATTAAAAAATACAAATAAAGAAAAAATTAATTTATCACAGTTTACAGTCATTTAGGACAACCTTTATTATAATTTAAATATAAGTATTCACGAGAAATATGGGTTTAAAATTAAAATATAGTTTTTAAAAAAATTTAATTTTAATTTAGGATTCCTTATCAAAATACAAAGTAAATTAGAATTAGAAAAATGCATTGGTCGTTATTTTGATCGATTTTATCCATCAAATTTTTTCTCATCTTAGGACAAAAAAATTAAAAAAAAAAATTTTGAAAGAAAAGAAAAATGAATCAAGAAATTTGGCATTGAATTTATTTATACACTACTTTGATTGATCGTCACATTGTCTAACTTCCTTTTTATATTTTCTAATTCATTCATGTCAGTTACAGAAGTCTCGCACTTATAAACAACCAGAGAATGATAAAAATGAACGGCAAATGCAACGAAAACAATGAGCACTGGTATCACAATTACAGTACTTGCTGTAGCAGCAGTGAATGAATAATCCCAAAATTTCACCCAACAGAGAATGCCAACTTCGACTAAAAAAAGAAAGAGTCCTAATACTGTTGAAAATGCCCAGGCCAATTCAATGAAACCTCTCATTCGTTCGTGCGGTGATTCCGTAACAAGACTGGCTACTTGAAGTTTACTAATGGCTTCTACATTTGGCAGAAGATATGTGCTTATCATTAAAGCGAATATATGAACAGAAACAAGTACAGTTGTACAGACGGCAAACATAACGAATAACCATTCAGGAACTTCTGTTGGCTCGTTTATTTGCAATTCAACCATAGCCACCTAAAAAACAACATTAATTTTAACGAGAATCAAAATCTATTTCTAAATTTTTCATTTTGCAATTTTTTTCAGACTATAGAAAATATTTTCTCAATTTTTTTATCTCCGTTTCTAATTTTATTCTAAATCAAAAAATCTATTTTCAAAATTTTCATTTTGCAATTTTTTCACCATAGAAACTATTTTCTCCATTTTTTTTTATCTCCGTTTCTAATTTTATTCTCATAATAAAAAAATCAATTTTCAAAATTTTCATTTTGCAATTTTTTTCACTATAGAAATTATTTTCTCAATTTTTTTTATCTCCGTTTTTAATTTTATTCTCATCGGTTAAAAAAAAATTCACCGTTGAAAATTTAAATCAAATTTCAAATAAAATCTACCAGAATTACAAGAAAACTTAAAATTAGAAAAAATCCCCCTTTTTAAATAGAGAATTAACTACCTCTTATCTTCTTTTCTTTAAAGAATCATAAAACTACTTCTCAAAATTGTAATAATCTCTTAATTGCCTTTTGTTGACTTCATGGTCGATTGAATGTAACAGACTTTCAAGATACATATTTAAATTCTTGATTATAAAAATCATACAATAAATTTTCAAAAGTAGAAATAATTTTTCATGACAATCGAGAAAAAAACAAATTCAGAAAAAATATTTCCAGAGAAATTTTTTAAAAATATTTACTATTTTGAAATAATTTATTTCAAAATATTATTATTGTTATTATTGTTACTACTATTATTATTATTTTTTTTATTATTTTTTTTAATTATTATTATTATTATTTTCCTTATTATATCTCGTTCTTTGTTTATTAATACGGATGTATAATAAGAATTTACAGTGAAAAAAAACTCGACTTTAATGATGATGAGCTTGAAGGCAAAAATGATTGAAAAAACATGTCTCGAAGTTTAAATCACAAATTCAATAGCAACTATATACATAAATCAATTTTTAACTTGTAAAATAAAATGAAAAAGCATTTTTAATTCTTTTGAAAGAGAAAAATAAAAATGCAAATTATAAAATTTAAATACTATGAATCAGCCGAAAAAAAAGAAAAAAAAAGAATATTGAATTATTTTAAACCTTAGATTCAATAATTAGTGAAATATTTTACCACTCTGGAAATATTCTTTTCCAGTAAATTAAAAGATCTAAAATACTCGAAGTAAATAAGGAATTAAAAAATCACAAAATATTTATTTTCTATTTCCATTATATCTATTTTGTCGCTATATATAAATATATTTCTATGGTGAAAAATTTTTTCCCTATAAAATTGACTTTTTCCCTTCCAATTAGATATTATTGTAAATAATTTGTTTGTTTTTTTTCCAGAATTGAATATCCTCACCATTGCAAAACCACTTAAAAGTTCAGATGTGGTTGCAGTGGCTTTGAGTTTTGCTCTACTCATGTGCAATCTTCTCCAGGAGAGACCTTCCGGTCCATTTTGATCCTCCAATGCATCGGGACCTAATCCATTTGTTTTTTGTTGACCATTACACATACAGCAACAATTGCAAATTTGATTATTTACTGGCAAATGATTTACAGATGGTTGACTTGGCATTAATTTCATCATATCAACAGCGATATATCTATTCTGATAACGATTTCTTGGCGATAGAATCATTTCACTTTGTGCAGATGATATTCCCGAATAATTTGAATCCACATATTGACTTTGTCTCGATAAATGACTCATTGACAATGGTCTTGATCTTTGGCCATAAGTTGTCTTCCAACTCGATTGTGAAATATCTATTTGCGTCGACTTGCTCGATTTACCTGGTGGATCATCCGTGACTCCTAAATTCAAATTAGTCCTCGTTTCTTCTCTCTCAATTGAGGATTTTTCCTCCCTGAGAAATAATAAATTTGCCTTGCCTCCCTCTAAATTATTGTTAATCATTTTTTTCTTCTTTCCAAATTTTCTATCGTTTTTCGTAAAAAGAAAAAATTTCTCTCCGTTTGGAAAATTTTTAAAATTATAAAATATAAAATACAAAATACACTTTTTATTTCAATGTGAGTATTGAACTTCTTATCAAAATTTTTAATTCACTTTTCAACATTTTTGCTTTTCTTTTCTATCTTCCTGTATGTATAAAACAGTTTTTTTCCATCTCTTTGTAAAGATTTTCACTATATTCACAATCCAGATTCACTGCCTCGACATTTTTAAGACTAATACTCTTCTTCCGTTAGCTAATGACTCCTTTGAGAATGCAAAAAACGTGATGCAACTGATCCGTTTTCAATGAAAAATTCTCAAATTCAGGTCCTTTAGGTTCATCTTGAAAATATCTTCTAATTTCTTTACTAAATTTTTATTTTCTCAACGGAAAGTTTCATTTTTCAACATATCACTTATTTTTATATATAATTAAATTTATATTAAACGCTTCTTTCGATAATTAATTAAATTATTTAAATAAATGCAACATTTAAATAAATTTGACAAATAAACGAATAAAGAAATTCAGTTCTTTTTTTTTGAGGAAATTTGAATTTTGTCATCAACACCTTTGAAAACACACATAACTGTATATTAATAATAATAGTCCATTTGTTTAAACAATGTGATGCGCACTTGTTTATGAAAATGAAAAAAAATTTTTCTGTGAAATTAATGTTTATTTATGTAATTTATTTACAGGATGCAAAAGTAAGGAAAAGAAGAAAAAATAATAATAACTGCGAAACGTGTGAGAAGTGGAAAAGTCAACTGGTGACTCTGAACTCTTGATAGTAACTGCGAGACGTTAAAGCAAAATGTATCCATTCCTATTCGAATCATAACAATAGTACTAATTACCTTCAAGCCATATCGGCCACATAATAACTGTCTATATGCACACAAGTTAATAAACGTGTAAGTATATTAGATATGTGCATTTAAGTATTATTATGCACTCACAGAAAGTTATGTCCTAGAGAAAAATATTTATAAAAAGGTAATTTATCTATCATTGCCCTGATGCTGACTTAATCTAATCATCTTTATTCTCATCCTCTACAATCAGAATTACTTCATTTATCAGTTAGAAAGTGTTGGTAAGTATAAAAAAAAATTTTTAATTTTTTTTCTCAATTCAATTTAATAAGAGAAGTTGATTTATCTCTTCATTATTTGCAAAACCAAACGATCAAAGATTAGATACACAAAAAACAATAATATATAAAAATTCTTTACATATAGGTATTTGTAAAAATTATACAATATTTAAATAAATAAATTTATTCAATTAAATTATATTGTTAATTAGTTAAAAAATATATTAATACAAAAATATAAAATTAAGTATATGTAAATATTTATTTTCTAGATAATAAATTACAATAATAATTATTATCATTAAATTATAATTTGAATCGAATAAAATTTGGATAAATTATATTTTGAATCGAAAAAAATTACTATTTTTATTTATTAGTCGCTATTGCTTTATTTAATATTTTACCGATAATAATAATAATAATAATAATTATTATTATTATTTATTTCAGTTCTGATAATGATTTAATTAAATTATATAGTTAATTAGTTAAAAAATATATTAACAGAAAAAATAAAATTAAGTATTTAACTATTTATTGGATTTATTTTCTAGATAATAAATTACAATAATAATTATTATTAAATTATAATTTCAATCGAATAAAATTTGGATCGCCATTTGGATAAATTATATTTTAAATCGAAAAAAATTATTATTGTTATTTATTAGTCACTATTGCTTTATTTAATATTTTACCGATAATAATAATTTTTTATATATTATTTACTTCAGTTGTGATAATGAATTCAATTAAATAAAATTAAGTACATTTAAAATATATTTATTTTCTAGATAATAAATTACAATAATAATTATTGTTAATAATATCTTTTTAGATTCTTTTTCCCATTTATTTATTTGTTTCTATATTTATTTTTATAAAAGAAAAAAAATGTTTTATTTTTTTTTTTTAACTATATTTTAATTTTTAAAGGAACTTTTTGAAAAAAATTTATTGTAAAAATTGTAATGACATGGCATTAAAAATATGCCAAAGTAATTAACATAACGTTGACCGTTTCATAATCGGAATAAATTAAATTCACACCGTTAAGTTTTGCAAATTTAAAATCTATATGACTGTCTAGAAATTTAATGATTATTAGCTGAAAATTATTTAAATCGTCATTACTACTTAATGAATTAAATCTAAATTAATCATTAATTTCCATATAATTATTATCAGTTAATTAAAAAGCGTTAATCACTTTATTATTATTATTGATTTTAAAAAATTATTTATTTCCCATCGAGTCTAAAAAAAATGTTCTCTTTTTTGCCAATAATATGAAATTTTGTAAAAATATTAGAAAAATATATGCGATCTTTTTTCATTGTTTCAACTTTTGATTTAATGTTTTTTTTTAAATTGTCATTGTTTCCGACACTTTTGAGCGTTAAAAAATTATATGAGACAATCGTAATAAAATTATTTATGGTAGAGTGCTCGAGGTGATTGCAAGAATAACATATTGTGCAATTCTTACTATAAAATTACTATCTTTCTGCAAACTTGTCTTTTAAAGTCCAATTTATTCGATTTATTTATGCATAAATAATAATTTCTTTTTAGATCGTTACTCTATTCTTTTTTTCGCATTTATTTAATTGTTACTATATTTATTTCTTCAAAAGAAAAAAAAAATGGTTTATTTTCATTTCATTTATTTTTTTACTATTATTTATTAACTTTATACAAATTTTTGGAAAAAACAGTTTCCAAGCAATACGTAATAAATAAAAAGTAACTTTTATTATTTACAGGTACTATAAATAAATAACCAGTAAATAAATAATAGTTTTTAGACAAGAGAGGTAATAAATTGTTCTTAATGAACAATAGGTACTAAATAATAGTTAATAACATAATCTCAAATTAATTCGAGACTTTTAGGTAATTAACAATTTTTTTTTTGAAACAATAAAGTGGCATTTTTCAATTTGGAAACAATGGAAAAAGAATAATTTTAAGATTGGAAATATTGAAATGTCTCTGTTTTTCACTGTCAATGTCGCAATTATTTATGCATATTCAAATTACCATTAATTAGTCAGAAAAAAAAAGTTATAACGAAGTTGAATGGAATTCCCTCAACAAATAAAATTTTCCTTCTATATTCCTCACCTGGGAAAAACATATTTTACTATTATTTTTATCCACCGCAATTTAAATTTGTAGTCGTTAGTGTTTTTAATATTCAAATAATCAAGTTTCCAATCTTTGAATTATAATTTAAATTCTCAATACTATGTAACGTTTTTTTATCGTTAAAAAAAAATCTTGAAATTAAAAAATATGGTATTATTTTTTCTCAATTATTTAGACAAAAAGAATTTACGTCTTCAAAAGTTTATGTTATTACTCTTATAAAATCATTTCTACTTGTAAGGAAAATTATGTTAAGGTCGCATCAATGTTCAATAATTCGAAAAATTGCGGCCTTTGTATTCTAAATTTGATTATAATATATCACATATCCTTACAAACAAAAATGTATTTTTATAACAATTATATTAATTAAATTGTTCAATTTTTTTAATTTATGCAAATTATTGTAATTGAGAATAAAAACGTCGCTAAAGTTTAATTACAATTATTTAATTAATTATTTCTTCATTTTAATTATTTAATTATAATATATAAATAAATTATTATTTAATTATATTGTCTAAATAAATTATTATTTCATTATATTGTCTAAATAAATTAGTATTTGATTATATTATTAAATAAAAATTATTTTTATAATTAATTTAAAAAAATTTTTTTTGAGTAATTCTGCTAATAGATTTTCCTATTTTAATTGTAAAAATCAAAATTATTTTTGCCGATTTTGAGCAGAATACCAAAAATAGAAGACAACATAATGATATCAAGAGAAGAAAAAGAAGAAACTCGCATCAAAAGTACCAATAAACCAATAAAAAGTATACTTTAAAAGTAAGATCTGCTATTGTATAACATGAATGTAAGATATGATTGCCTACAAACAGGGGCACAATTGTTTGAAACTTAAACTTTTATTATTTTATGACATATCTTTAAAATATTATTAATCAATTCTTATCAAAAATTATTCTATTCTTAAATAGATCAGAAGTGTATTTAATTCCCAATTGTTTACAAGTTGAAAAACATGTTTGACATGTCATTAACACGTAAACAGAAAAAATCGCATTTGCATCTAAATTTTTTGTTGACATTTGAAATTTCACTCTTTTTCTCTCTAAAAATTTTAAAATAGTTTTTTCTTTTAAATTTTCGTGACAGAACATTCGACCACTTAGCCATCTATCGACAAGATTTCTATTTAAATATAGTTTGTTGCCAGTCTTGCCACGTATTTATTCCGTGGTATATTACGGATTTCAAAACAATTTTCAAAATGGTGTCTTGTTCAATACGTATGATGATGTGAACGTAATTATCGCGGTGTTAGAAATCACATTAAGAAAATAAGTGCATTGTTGTTTTAAACATAAAGATGACTGATCCTAAAGTACAACACGGCTCAGGTGATCTGAAGGGTTGGCTATTCAAATGGACTAATTATTTGAAAGGTTATCAGCGCAGATGGTTTGTCCTGTCAAATGGCCATCTGTCATACTACAGGTATTTTCGGACGTGATATGATTTCGTCAATGAAAAACTAACATTTTTGATCGCAGCCCTTTAATTACGGAGTTGTTCCAGCAATTTTCTTAGCAAATCCATTTTTGTTCAAAATTTTTATTCTGCGATCCTTGCCTCTCTCTATAAGTCCTCCCTCTTTATTAAAATCCTTATAACATGTCAAAAAAGAAAAAAGCAAAATAATAATAATAATAATTCCCCTCCACGTTTGGAGGCGATGGATTGGCACAAATTTGCCAGAAAAAATTATAAATTTTATTTTTCATTAGATTTAATTTTTAGTTCCTTTTTGTCTTTCATTCGAATACAATCAGTGATTCATTCATATTGTCTCCGTTCTTGATAATAAGAAATTTGATACTGACAGTATTTTTAAACGACTGTCATACAATCATAATGCAAAATTTTTTTTTCTTTTTAATAATTACAGCCCCTTGGTAAAAAATAATCGTTTAAAATCACGAAAAATATACAAACATCAAAGAGAATACATTGTTAAGTAAAATTAGGTCAAAGCTTATGTCAATGCACTCATCTTTTCAAGACAACGTAAAATTTTTACAGTAAAAAACATTTTATACTATTGTTCTTTGAAATATTGTTTAGTAGATATTTTCTAAAATTAAATTCTATCTGGCGTTAATGATGACTTTACTTTGCCAGCTAATGAGTTATAGTTATACGAAAGTTGTAAATCCGTATCTTTAATTAACGTAAGATGGTCAATACATACGATCTAAACAAATTAATCTGTTGTAAATCTTTGAAATATCCTTCATTGTTAATAGTCTCACAAGCAATTTAAAGCGGAAGTAAAAATGTTTTTCAACATTTTTCTTTTATTGCAAAAATTTAGAAAAATATTTTTCTCAACAACTTGTCACATGTAGTTCATTGTCAGAAAATTTCCTAAAAGACAAAGTCATTATATAAATATGTCATAATAATTGACATCATATATAATTTAAAGCACTTATTTCCCTTCTAAATTTAACTTTTGTTTAATGTCTTGCCTTTCGTTTAAAAAAAAAACTCAAATCAAAAAGAAATAATAAATAATAAAATACAATATTAGGTATATAAAACTTTATTTATTCAATAAATAATTATTTATTTTTTATTATTTATTTAATAAATAATAATTATTTATTTGTTTAATAAATAATTATTTATTTGTTTAATTAATAATAAATATTTATTTAATTAATAAATAATTAAATAATTCAAGTAAAGTTTCATTGTTGTAAAATGTCGAACATTAATCTAATTATCAAACAGATGTTAATTTAATAATGTTGAGTTATCTATTGTACAATTCAAAAAGGAAAAGATAAAAATACAGTGGAGTATAACATTTTTTAAATCATAAAAACATTTTTCCGACACTTATACATTAGCACAATAATTAGACGCAAACATCAAATATTTAAATCATTTACTTCAAGAGCATTTCATATTTTTATAAAATAATATCTTCTATTAATGTGCACGTCTAATAAATGTACTATTTTCAGATTTCTTGAAGGCCAGAGTTCTCTAAAACTATTACTTATGAATTGCAAATTTCATTCTTTATTTTGTAATGTAATTTTATTTGAAAATTAATAATCTCGGAAAGAATGTTTTATTTCGTGCATAAAAAAGAATATCTAAATAATTTTTATCCCTTATTACCATTTCAATTCCTTTCTGAATTGTTTTTGTCGAAAATATCTATTTTTTTCTATATTTCATAAATGAATATTAATTAATTAATTAATATATTAATAATAATAGTAATAATTCACATATGAATTATAATATTAATATATTATATTATAAATTTACAATTAATATATAAATTAAGTTTTATCTATTATATTTTACCAGAATTATTTTACCTATTTCCTTTTAACTGTCAGTCACAAATTTCTCACAACAATCTTTCGAAAAATTTTCAAAATTAAAGAAATGTATAATTGAAAAGACTCATGAAAAATGCGCCTGAATTATTATTTTCGTTTAAATAACGAAACAGAAACACTTTACAATCGAGAAGAAACACATCACATTTCGTATAATATATAATTATGTAATTTAGATGATTCGAAATAAGCAGAAAAATTTATTATTCTTTTTTTTTAAATCAATTGTGCACAATGTGTGAAAAAGGGCCTATTTGTTTTATGGACTGTTTAGGGCTGAACCAACAGGGGGGCCAAAGATATCTACGCGACGCAAGCGGAGGGCTGGCAGAGCCTCCGAGTAAGTAAAAAAAAAAAAAAAAAATTCAATCGCCGAAATCCTGACCCTCCTTCAAAAATAGTCTTCTAACAAAAAAAAAAAAAAGAAAATCTATTATCTAAATATTTGTTTCGTCCAAAAATTTTTAATCCTTCCATTTGTTTAATGCGGCAATTAATTTCTCAGGCGAATCCTCATTTTTTTTTCTTTTGGTTTTGTGTACTTATAATATAAAATAAATACATTTGTCTGCCTTCAAGATTTTGTGTCGAAACTTTTTTGTTTTGTGTTTCTTGTCCAAGAAATTCTCAATCTTTTATTCTCACTGTCTCTCTGTCTCTTTCTCTTTCCATTCCATATCATTCTTTAAACTCCATTTGTCATGTAATGCAGAAACGGTATAATTACTTTCAAATCTGTTATGTAATCCACCATTTTGCACCTGCATTTCTATTACAGTCATGTAGTTATATAACGTAATATTTTTGAAATATTGTTGACAATTGCATTGGGGATCAAGGTTTCGAATTCTTTGTCGCTCTTGGTAAATGCTTGCAATCAAATTCTTCATCCTTTGATATCAAACAATTTATATTTTGAAAAAAAACTCACGACATAAAACATACCATACTTTTAAATAGTTTCCTGGTAGCTATATTCTGCATAATTATGGAACACAGGGGACGAATTTTTACACTTCAGGATTCTTCTTTTAGATACATTTTTTTAAATATTTAATATATTATGAATTTTAAATTTTAATCGCACGATGTTTTTCAAAATTCGAATCTTTGAATCCTCTTCTTGTTATATTCATGTATATTTAATATAGAATTAAACTAACACTATCTTACCGCTTTGTTATACGAGTGTATATTAAAATAAAAAAAACAATTACATAAGCTTCTTCATGAGGGTAATAAAATGACATGAGATTTGAAACCATTATTTCTGTTATGACTAAAAAAAAAACCTCCCAAGGGTATTAACTATTTTTTTAAGTTTTAACTGCAAATTATTTAATTCTAAATTGCACGCATATTTTGCATGTTAACAAATTCTATACAAAAAAGTATTGTATTATTTTTTGGGTACAAATACTTAAATAGAAAAATTGGTTAAAAAGTAAATTGTCCGTAGAAAAATTGATTTTAAATTATTGTTAATTAGTAAACAATGATAATAAAATTAAAAAATTCGCAGTTTTAATCGCGGTTTGAAAACGTTGAACTAAGTAATTATTTATATTTATATTGCGAAAACAATTTTTTGTTGTTATTATTTTTTTTTTATCAATTCAAATAGAACTGGACATGAAATTTGTTTGAGAATAAATCAACATTATTGTTCAATATTTTGAAACTGAATTTCACTTTATAGTGAAAATAAATTTTATAACTAATGACGTAGCAGAGAAAAAATTTGTTTGCTTTTCTCTGTTTATAGACATCCTGCCGAAATCTCTCACACATGTCGAGGATCAATATCTTTACACGGGGCCTTAATTCACCCAGTGGACGCTTGTACATTTATCGTGAGCAATGGTGCTACTCAAACTTTTCACATCAAAGCAGCTACCGAAGTTGAACGACAACAATGGGTCACTGCTCTTGAATTGGCAAAAGCAAAAGCCATTCAAGCCTTGGAATCAGGTACCTATATTTTCGCAAAAAAGTTCTATAAAATAAATCCTCTATTTGTCACTTTATATATGAATTGTTATTTGAAAACTAATTGTTAAAATTGTATATACCTATATTCTAATTGGAAATTAAAATTTGCAGAAGAGGAGGAGGAAGAATATCAAGGCAACAGTAATCAAAAAGCAGAACAAGTTTCAAGTTTAAAAGACTTAACCGAAAGATTGGAGCATCTGCAAACATGCTACGAATTATTACAGAAAAATAAATCAAATCTTCAAAAATGCATAACTGATTTAGAGACACAGGAACCAATTTCCCACGAATTATCCACGAAAGTAAAGAGCCTTAATGAGGGAGCTGCACTTTTTCGTGTTGCTGCCACTGCGATGATTAACGTAAGATTATTTTTTTAAATATTATTTTGACAAATTTAAGTGGAAGAATTTCGAAACAATATCTATATCACATAATAATCAGAAGAAATAAATTCTAAATATATCAATTTTTCAAATATTTTTAGGCGAGCAGCGATTATTTGCAATTGGCGAAACAACAGGAACCAAAATGGAAAAAAATGCTACAGCATGAACGAGACCAAAAAGAAAGAATAGAAAAAATGGTTGAACAATTAGCTAGACAACATTCACACTTGGAAGAAGCAGCACTGGACTCGTTAATTATTAAACCTCAAATGGAAAGTGAAACAGGTAGGTGAAAAGTTCACAACATTTATGATCAACGAATTATTGCATCAATTATTATGAAAATTTTTCAATTTACAGTCATTTCTTTAATGACCCTGAAGTTGGTGTCGAAAAAAAAATTTTCTACGCGAAACCAAACCATTTTTTCAAAGATTTTAGGTTCAAATAACGCCCTAAAAAGTTTCAAAAACATTAGGTGAATGAAAGCAGTGACATTAATGCCATTTTCATTCCCGAAAATCGTAAAAAGTAAATGGAAAAAAATATAAAGTAACTTTTCCCATTTACAAAGTAAAACTAAAACGATCTGGAATTTCTATCACTTTCTACTATTTTCGGAGTAAATTTTATTTAAGTAGTACATTTTACCACTTCCGAAGTGAATTTTACCAATTATATTAAAATTTACTTATTGGAAATAGTAAAATTTAGTTCGGAAATAGTAAAAATTAACAGAAATTCCAGACAGTTTTCAGTTATACTTTGTAAAATAGTAAAAGTTTATATTTTTTTCCGTGTATTTTTCGACGCCAACTTCAAAGAACTATCAAATTTTTTAACAAATATCGAAATACAACATTGAAAAAGTAAAATTTATTTGATTTAAAGTTTCTTTTTCTCAAACAAATTTTTATACCAATCAAATTTGTTACTTGACATCAAATATTATTTACTTAAAGCAAATTATTATTCAAATCAAGAATATTTCCATTTGCCATAAATATCATATTTAAATTCATTGGATTCACGTAAATATTCGATAAGGAAACCTATTTGAATCAAATAATTCTTTTTCACTCTCTATTCTTTAAAATTTTTTCACCAAAATTCTTTAAATTTAAAATCCTTTAACTGAATCTTTCTATAATTATAAATACTTTCCTGTAAAAAATTATTTTTCTTTATTTAAATTGAAATTAAGATATGTTTTCTTATTTTTCACAAACTAAAGGTAAGTATCGTTTATCATGAACAAATTATTTAAAGTTTGAAACCAAATTTGATAAGTTTTTTTAATGAAATATTTACATTATATTATATAGATAAAAAATAATTTATCTTTTAATATGGTAAGTATATTAGATTTATCATTATCTAGAGTGTGAATAAAAATAATTTTAGCAAAATAGCCAATTTATTGGCAAAGATTTAAACTGAATCTAGATATTTTAATTTATAATTTAATTTTCTTTCATGAAATAAATTTAAATTAAATTATAAATATAAATTTCTAGCAAATTGGAAGTTTTTAGTTAAAGGAAAAATAATGTCCTAATGTAGGTTGTAAAAAAATTTTTATCTAAAGGATCCAAAGGATATAAATTTAGGAAGTCCTTGAAGGAATTTCGTGATGTAAAATATTGATTATCTCTCGCGAATGTGTCAGCGACTTTTGTTGTATCATAAGATACCAGATGGCAGGGGAATACTTTTCTCAACGCGTTTTGTATGTATATGTACAAACTGATATTCGATTCAGTGGAATATAATCACCCAATCAGTGTAGAAAATTTCTTTAAAGTATATGTGTTGTGCGTGTTAGCTTTGTCACGAGCTGTTTGTCGTTACAAGCACAGGTGGCCTTGCGAATTGCCACCACAAATGTCTTTCATTTAGTACGCTCAACAACGTCTTTTTCCAATATAGAATAAAGTTATTTCCAAATTTCTAAGTGATCGCTGACAATATTGTTCAGCCAAGATTTCAACAAGGTCCGAAAAACCGAGGAGCAAACTAACAATTTTGTATCGATTGCCGAATGTTACAAGAGGGAGCTCAGCATCTTGATATAAGGTTTACAATTAATTTATTTGCAATTTTCTATAAAGGTTTCTGCCTCTTGACTTTTATTAAATTTGTCTCATGCAACTATTCATGTTCAATAGAATTCTAAAACGTCAGCATCATATGATATAATTGACAAACAGGATGTGTCACTATCACAAGTTTATGTTCGCATAAAATCTCTCTTGCTTTAGACTCTGCCAAAAGATTCTTTTTTTTCGTTTTTTTAATCCCTCAGTCATTCGTAAATCAGAACATCCATTTTTTCCCCGAATTAATAAGGTCATCATCAATCAAAATAGATTGCAAAATTCTTTTCACAAATTGTTTATGGTTTTAATTTTAATATAATGTTATTTATGAAGATATTAATGCGGTTAAGATAATTTGATTAATAACCGATTTGTGCTTTTACTCGCGACCAAATCTGATGAATCATTTCCTATCTGGATTATTTGAATGTTCCAAGATTATTAAAGTATAAAATAAAGAATGTTTCATTTGATAAATTTTTGTTGGTGTTAAGATAATAAATACATATACATGTTATTTGACAAAGAAGAATTCTAACCTACTTAATTAATTTATAGACGTGCCAATAAAATTTTTCGTCAAGAATTTTTTCAGAACGATTAGTATAAATTTTTTGGAAGATCGTAAACTATATTTAATGTGAAAATGTGTTTGTAGAAATAATCTAGATCTTGATTAAACCACTTTTTAACAATTTTAGAGTAGTTTTATCAATGTTTAACGTCGATTAGAAATTTTTGAACTTTGAAACTATTTTTCAATTTGGTAAAATGAGATTTTAATATTATTGATATTCATCGGGAATTATATTTAATAGGTTCTAAATTTTTTACCCTAAATTGGTACTTAAAAAGTAATTTAATAATAAATAAATAATAAATAATTAATTAATAATTAATAAATAATAAATAAATAATTAATAATAATTAATTTTAATAAATAATTAGAAAATTTAATTAATTTAAATAATATATTAGATTATTTGGAACACAAATTTTTTTTTTAAATAAACTTTCAATACTTGAGGGTTATTTGTCATTTTAAAAAATAGATAACGAAGTATTAAGTCGTATTGTGCTATATTTAAATAATTTTAGCTCTTATCTGAAAATAGATAAAGACAATGTGTCCGGTAATTATATATTTTTTTAATTTTAACTTTTTTTGAAATTTTTTAGTTGTGCCTGTAAAACCTTTCCTTCCTTTAAGAGGAAAATGGTCGCCATCAGATGACGACGAAGATAACGCCGTTTTCTATGATGCAGAAGAAACAGATTCTGTAACGTTAGCAATTCTTGATTCTATCTCACGTGGACGTGATCGAACTGATTCCCAAGGAAGTGAAGATGGTTCTAGTTCAGAATGTGATCCAATCAATCATGCTGATCATACAAGAGATGAAAATTTTCTCATCGTGACCGACTACGGAGCACTGCCAAAGACACGTTTAAAAGCCCTCAAACTGTATAAGGTAAATATACTTGAATTTTCACGTGAACCTCTAGAACTTATTTATTGACAAAACTCAATATCCATAAAAAGGAAAAAAAAATTCTGTTTCAAAAATAAGATATAAAATTTGTTGAATAATTTGAAGAAAATAGAAATATAGATTAAGCAATTAAAAAAAATGATTAATAAAACAATGACAATTGTCATATTTCGCTTATCGCAAGACTCTAGACTTCATCATGAATAAAATATGATATTTTCAAATAGAGAAAACTTAGAAAAGTAAAGAAACACTTCCTTAACAAGTATAAAGGCTTGAAACATTATATTCTTTGTCACTTCTTGGATGAAACGATTAAATTGTAATTGTAGATTATTAGTATTTTTAAACGCTTACGTTTTTGTTACAAATGATTCAAGATATTCATTTATCAACAATGATTAATAATTATTCTTGCTTTTGTAACCAGCTTCTTAACAATTTTTTTTAACCGCAGAGAATATTCATATACAATGTAAATTAGTACGGAAGTTAATGTCTTTTTAAATAAATAATTTACACTATTTCCAAAATTACAACTCAAGCATTTGAACAAATCTGTCATTCTTGAAACTATAATGATAAAGTAAATTTTTTAAAAAGTATTATTTCTCTTTTTTAAGTACATTTTATCTTCTATAAAAATTGCAAAAAATTAATAATTAGGATTTAAATAATATTTTGAAAATTGTCTCCTTTGATTGGAGGAGTATTTAAATTGGAGAAGACTAAATCAAGTTTTATAAATTTAGCACTTTGTTTATAAATAAAAAAAAATCACTTAACGTTTTCCGTATTTGTGAGAGAATTTATATAATCGTTCCGCCTAATACAATTATCGCCAATAAAAGATCTAGAGGTTAACGAGTTTTACGAAAAAGTAAGTTTTATATATCGAAGCCTTATTATTGAAGGTTAAATCTTTCATTTCAATGATGATGGATTAATGTAAATTTGTTACGATAGTTTTAAAAAATATATATATATATAATGTATTTCTCTGTTACAGGAGCCTTGCCTTGTAAATAATGGTAGTAGTAGCAGCACAGAGATAACCACAATGCCGAAAAGAAAACGCAGAACTCGAGTTCCCGATAAACCAAATTATCCCCTAAATTTATGGAGTATAATGAAAAACTCCATTGGAAAAGAATTATCGAAAATACCAATGCCAGTTAACTTCTCCGAACCACTTAGTATGCTTCAAAGGTTAACAGAAGATTACGAATACGCTCATATTCTCGATAGGTTCGTATATAATTTTACTTCATTTTTCCTCTAATTCACAGCACAGTAATTTAATTTCAAATTTAATTCAAATTAATAATATTGTTTTCTACTAATTTCAGGCCTCGGATAGTACGACTTTTTCGAATTTTTTCAAAAAATGCAACTTTCATCGACTAATTTTGATAAAATACGATTTTTTAAATCATTTTTCTGACTT
Source organism: Leptopilina clavipes (assembly GCA_001855655.1). Classification (NCBI taxonomy): domain Eukaryota; kingdom Metazoa; phylum Arthropoda; class Insecta; order Hymenoptera; family Figitidae; genus Leptopilina; species Leptopilina clavipes. The sequence continues at coordinate 45,847 of JUFY01029635.1, read as the reverse complement.
TAAAAAAAAAATGCAACTTTTTGTGACTTATTTTGATAAAATAACACTTTATCAACTTTTCGACTTTTCTTGTTTTTGAAATTGACTAAAACTATTTTTTTTAATCCTTAAAAGTCATCCGATGCTTGTAATTTCGATTTTCAGAGAATTTTATAAATTATACTAATTTTAATTTGTATTTTTTTTTTTTAGGGCAGCAGAATGTACAGACAAATATGAGCAAATGGCGTATATCGCCGCTTTCACTGTATCAAGTTATTCCACGACAGCAAATAGAACAGGTAAACCCTTTAATCCCTTATTGGGAGAAACGTACGAATGTGACAGAACTGATGATCTTGGCTGGAGATCAATTTCGGAACAAGTTTCCCATCATCCCCCAATGGTGGCGCAATATTGCGAGGGACGAAAATGGCGTTGTTGGCAAGAATTTACAATGGCTTCCAAATTTCGCGGAAAATACCTTCAGGTAATTTTCTCATTTTTCCACTAGAAACAGTGATTACGAATCACTGTTTATTTTGTTTTGTAAATATTACACTGATATTTTTGTAAAAATAGTAAAAATAGTAAGGAAAAATGGTAATTTACAGGTGATACCACTAGGCACAGCCCACCTGGAGTTTAACTCCAACTCGCAGCATTACACTTGGCGAAAAGTAACGACAACAGTTCATAATATAATAGTAGGAAAATTATGGGTCGATCAAAGCGGAGACATGGATATTATTAATCACACCGATGGAATCAAGTGCCATCTTAAGTACACTCCCTATTCATATTTCTCGAGAGACAGTCAACGAAAAGTTAAAGGCGTTGTAATGAATACCACCACCAAGGATGTAAAATGGGTCGTTCAGGGTACGTGGGACACAAAGATAGAAATAGCTCAAGTTACTAACACTACAGGAACATCAGACAATCCCGTGTATAAAACTGGTCCCTATATTCTTGCCTGGAAACGTCACATGCCACCGTACGTATTTAAATAATATTTATTTTTTGGAATAATTTCCACTGAATAATAATTAAAATCGTCCGTGCTTTTTTTCTTTTAGGCCAGATAGCGAAAAGTTTTACAACTTTACAGAATTAGCCTGCCAACTTAACGAACCGGAAGAAGGTATTGCTCCTACCGATTCACGTTTAAGGCCTGATCAACGATTAATGGAGGATGGACTCTGGGAAGATGCAAACACTGAAAAACTTCGACTGGAAGAAAAACAACGAGCTGTGCGAAGAGCGCGAGAAAACGAAGCCGAAAAGGCTACTGATCAAGGTTAGTTGCGAAAAAATTGATATGAAAATGAATTTTGCTATAAAATATTAGTGTCAATATTTATTTCCTCGCAAAATTCATTTTTAAATTTAATTCACATTAAAAATTTGAAAATAATCTTTTTCGAGATCGATTACGAAACAATCTGAAAAGAAAATTTTTCCAATATTCTAGGTATGCCGTACGAGAGTTATGAACCACTTTGGTTCAAAAAGCAAGAAGATCCATTTACAGACAGCCTTTGCCATATGTACACTGGAGAATACTGGGAGTGCAAAAGTAAGCAAGACTGGTCACGATGTCCAAATATATTTTAAGTTTTACTCCTCAACTTGTTTAATCGAAGGAACGATACATCGGACTAAGATCGGATAACAAATTCTCAAACATAAAGTACTCGCTACTAAAAACAAAAAATTAATAATAATAATAATAACAAATCGTTAACAGGTTGATTATTGTCGATCAACACTATAAACGTGTTTCATGTCAAAAAAAAAAAATTGATAAGAAAAGGAAGTTAATTTCCACGGTATCGAATTATTCAAGCACAAATCGAATGACTTTTTCAAAGATTCACTTCTCGCACAACTATGGCAGTATTTTTGACTACTGTAGTCGTACGAAAGAGTTGATCGTTAGCATTTTTTAAGTATATACTTTAATTTAAAAAAAAGAACTTCCGTGCAAATCGCTCTGAGATTGAATCTCAAATGTGCTTTGTGAAAGGTCCGTGTGAATAAGTGTAATTAAAATTCATATTAATTAGAAACAAAAGCGAGGGTGATTAGGCTTTTAAACTAGACGACTTGTATATAAGAGAAAAAAATTAAAGGGGTCGAGTGAATTTTGAGTTAAACTCAAAAATCATGTCACCTCATTCAAAGCACACGAGCTTCCAATTTAATTAATTAGGGAAGACTCCGAGCTTTGTATAAAATATAATAAACATTTCCTGTCCATAATTATACATTTGCTAATATATATACATATATTATTATTACTATTATTATTATTATTATTATTATTGCAAAACGAATCTGATTGTATCAATTACATATGGAGCATATGATTTGTGTTGCTCAAGAATAGTCTGCGTAAAGTAGACATTCGGACAGAGTCAGTTTCAAATGCAATGCACATATTAGAGCTAATTAATTACTGGGCGGATCAACTAATTTGCATCGAAAATTTACATTAATATCGTTAAGTCTCAGGCTGTACTATATATAATTTAAATGGCTGATAATATCATAAGATGACATCGCTGTACACATATAAATACAGAGTAATTATAAATATGAATAAAATAATTATACAAAAATAAATTATTATACAACTATAAAAACAAAGTGGAAACGTTAATAATAAATAATATAATGATAAATAATAAGTATAGACGGTGAATCGTCATTTTTGGTAGAGTGTTTGAATATTAAGATGCTTGTAAATTAGTCGCTCGCTGAGAAAATTAATCGCTTTGCTACGGAATCAGTGTAATTTTTGTAGTTTATATTTAACGTGTTAAAAGATTCTTTGGTAAAACATCTTTTATTGGAAACAAAAAAAGAAAAGGAAAAGCACCGTTACTATAGCTGTAATTGAATACAACCAGGAAATAATTGATAGGTTTTTAATAAATCTGTTATATATTTTAACACCAGTAGTTTTATATTAACTAGCAAAAAAAAAATCATTTTTGCATTGTATGTAAGTATTGTAATATGTATATAACAATTGATTTATAATTGTAAAAAAAACACTTGTTTGCTTTATTATAGTGCTCTATAGCTTGAGATAAAACAAATGTTTTCATTTCAATTTTAGACAATTTTTCTCCATTTTCGGATTATTATTCAAATAATTGATAAACATTTGACACTTAAAAATTTTTTTAATTTAACAAATTTCATGTGTAAGAAATTTGATAAAAAATCCGAATATGGAAATAAAGAAAACTATCAAAGACTTTTTTAATTAAATGCAATTTTTTCAAAAGAATTTGATGGAATTTTTTTTTTAAATTTTATTCTAAAGCTTAAATTTAGCCAATTCTTTTCATTCCAATTATTCAAAAACTATAATAATTTACTTTGAGTAGAAATCTAAACAAAATATCCAACAATGAGAACATGAAACAAAGAAAAATTTTTGACAAAAGAATAAAAAAATAATTGAAAATCCACTCAATTGTTTAATTTTTGAATAAATCAGTAATTGATGAAGTAAATAAAAAAAAGAGAAATTTGTTAATATTGTTTTGGCTGCAGTTTAAATTTATATCTGGAAGTAATTATTTTATCTGTATTCTAAAATACTCAGCGTTTATTTAAAAAAAAATCAAATGAAATGTAAAACTGAAAATTATTTTATGAAAATATATAAAAAAACGACAAGAAGGAAATTATTAAGATTGTAAAGCAAAATGAATGTAAAAAAATAAAAATCAACGGTAGATGAAAATAAAGAATAGTGATTGCAAATCTGTAATATAAAATAGGTACTAATAATATTAAAATAGGCCTTAATTACACGTACGATTAAATTGTTCGTCCTGTTTTTTTTTTAATTTTATGATTATTTAAAAATACAAAAAAAACAAGCTTTTATATTACAATTTAATAGGAAAATTAATTAAATATATGTTATAACAATTGTTAACTTTAAGAGTTTAAAATACTTTATACATATCGAAAGTAAAAATAATCAGTTTTCCGTTAATATTTTCCATTGTGAGAAGGAAGGCGTTACTTTTGGAATACAATATTTTTATATTCCTTTTTTTAGTGGAATGTTGAATCGAAACTTATTTATTGTTCAAATATATATTCTCATCTAAAGTTTTTCCTTTTCATATTTTAATGACTAGTTGTTTTAAAAAAAAAAAAAAAGTTATGAAATTTTTGATTGTCAAAAATAAGATATTTGTACTTTAAACTGTAGCCATTTGGAGAATAAAAATAAATATATTAATAGATTTAAATATAAGAGTTTTAATTCATTTAAATATTAATAGTTTAAGTTTGGTTATATGCAAAAGTCGTAAAGACTATTGAATATATGTGATTATTAATTTTAAATTTAGTGAAATTGACAATATAGTGAAGCAAAAATATTAATTTTCGCATTGATAAAAAAAATTAATATTGATATTATATCTATATATTTATTAATATAGAAATAATAATTTATGTCATAGCGTCATATTTATGTCATATTGTTAAAGTATATAATTAAAAATAATTCAGACTTGCCGGTCGAAGACACTTTGGTTGAGATTACACATGCGTCGTGACGTCAGCGGACAGATATATAATTTTTTTCCGCCCGCTGATGGTAGTCAGGCAGCAAAGAACTACTTTCCGCCCGCTAAATATGCACAGAAAGTCGCGTTTATCGTGCATGTTGGAGAAAAATTCATTTTCGCGGTATTTCAGATACGCACATTTACTCGACACAAGATTCACGGAAGAAACCACTATATTAATGTTTGAATGATTTGAAAATACTCGCAAAACTGTCAGACAACAATCTACATATCTGGTAGCAGCGGCCATCTTGTTTTGCAACAATGTTATTTTCGCGAAATTTCAGTTACACATAAAATCCACTCGAAACTACAGGAATGATTATTATTTTCATGTTACACTATTTCTTCACTGTTCTCTAAGACGATTCGCACCCCAACCGGCCTTTTGAAGAATGATTACTAAAATACAGTCCGCGAAATATTTTCACAATACAGAACCACCGGAAGGGTAAGTTTTTATCGTTTTTATTAAAAGTATACCGTGTAATGTATTTAAATTTTGTGTACGCAACCACACTCACCCTTCGACGAATAAAATTCTACTAACGGTTCTTTGCGCTGTGCAGTATTTATAACCTCGGTGAGTAGAGATTCCCCCACTTTTTAGCAATACTCTCTCTCATTGGTTGTTGCATTTATTGCATCAAAGAGACCCAATATAAATATGGCGCACAACTTAAATCGCATCAGTTTATTACTGGATGATTACTAATAAGTTTCGTATAAAATCTAAGACTATTTTAATTATTTTATTAATGTTACAATGTAATGAATACATATTTTACGGACAAAATAGCAGTAGTTAAATTTCGTTCTTGGAAGACTATCTAGTAAAATGAAAAACGGTTCTGGAAAGATTTTGGCATACTGAAGATAACTACAAGCCCGGTAATCATGCAAAAGTAATGCATCATTATCGAAAATAATGCGATCGTAAGAAAATGAATAAACAAAGTTGATAATCGTAAACATTTGCAATAATGTAAGAATTACAAAATAGGTAGAAAAACTCAAAGTTTATAAACTTTGTTGATATTTTCAAAGCAAAATAACCGCTCAACCGCTCCAAAATTTGTGAAAACACGCCTTTATTGTTTAGTTCTTCAAGCTAACACATAAGCGCTTTCGTATTTTTGTTGTCGCTACGTTCCTTGTCATGTTCTTGTTATGTCGGCTGCTAAAAAGTCTTTATTGTGCATTCAGCCGGACAATATTTAACACGCTGTGCTCTGCTTTCTCTTAACTTTTGTTGTTAGAATCAGTTGACAAAAGTAAAACATCATGACCGGTACTGTTGCTGAATCGACATCGCGTTTATTATCATTAGCTAAAAAATGCAATTGCTTCTACTTGTCAGGTAAGACAAAACGCTCATCCCGCAAGGGAGGATATCGATCCGAAACTCCTTCGCCATGCATCTTTTTTTGTAAAATATGTGTATATACTATAAACGAAAAACCCCTGACTTTCTGTAGCCTCTCCATCGATTTCAAACAATGACGTGTCATTTATTTTCTATTCTATGTTATTTACATTTTACTCCCGTTAAACATAAAATACGATATTTTTTCTCTTGGAATTTTGAATAAGTTTACAAAAACTAATGCTATATAGGTAGACAAAAACATATCTTTACGAGTGACAAATATTAATTATCATTTATTTATTAAATCAATTTTTATTTACCTACTTTGCATAATTTTTTTAAATTTAATTTAAAATCAATAATAATTAGTTACTTTGTGATATTTTCTTTTGTAGTTTTGTAATCAAAGGGGGAGAGGGGAGGAATGCATCTGTCAAATGGCAGATGCTCAATTGTTAAATTCGTATATACCTTTGGTGTGCAAATAATTATTTTCTACTTGTATGTTATCTTTGTCTATGAAAATAATTTTTACCTTTAAAACATTCATTCTTTCTGAAATTTTTTTACACAAAGTTTGCTGCCGCGTGCTTTTTAATTTTGTTTGTAAACATTTCTTTTTATCAATTTGATCGTTTCTTTTTTGGATAAACAATCTTAATAGAAGAGTGTGTCTTTTAATGATATTAATTTGAATTTAATGGATAATAAAAATAACCGTATTTTAATATTCTTATCTTCTTTTTGAATAGGTTTCATTTATTATATAGTAAAATCGTTTTTTCTATCGAAATTTGGCGCTTTGTTTCTCATTATCTTGTCTTTTTCAAGATTGATAAGATATGAAACAATGTAAAATTAACTTTTAAATTGTACGTTCTATTGTTTATTTTGTCCCTAAAGTTTTCCCTTTAAAATCGTTGAAGATGCGCAAAAAATAACATTGAAATATTTTTTTCACAATTTCTTTATTTTATAAAACAGTTTTTTTTTATTAAGGCACAAGTTTCTCTATCATGTTTCGTAATCACGTGAAAGAAATAAATTCTACATGACGCATACTGATACTAGAGAAACTTTTGTTGAAAATGGAGAATTTATTGTAAAATTTATTTATTACTAACATTACTGTTACATGGTAAAAAATCATTTTAGTTTCTTGAAAATTTTTCTATATTAGTATTTTGTTATTTAATGTAATTTAGTACAAATAATTTTTGTTGAAGAATTTGTGAATTTGCAAGAAAAAAAAATGTTTTAGGATTCCATTCAGGTGAATGCAGAGCATTTGTGGTCGATGGACAACAAGTGGGACTAGTGAGGCCGGATGTGATGAAAGAACTTTTAAAGTATCCCCAGGTAATAAAGTGAAGGAAAAAAAAGATTATAAATAACCTGCAATTTCAAAACAATGTATTTTTATTACTGTGTCTTGATGTCATTAACTCTAATTACCAGGTATTTCAAGTTCAACCAGAATACGTTCAACTGAATCCTGCCTTTAGAGATTATACAGAACGGAGTGAAAGGGTTGATCAAGTTTTAAGGAAATGGAAGGAAGGAGGAAAATTCGTCACTTTACGAGGTTGGCGAGAAGAGTATTACGATGTTCGAACTCAATTTAATACTCCACCTTTATTTAAAATGGATCGATCTGCAACTTGTATGTCTAAACAATTTATTTTCAACTTTCTTTAATTTTTTCCCCCGATTTTGTAAATGTATATCTGAAAATTTTATTCTTCTTTTTTTTTTTTTGCTATATTTTTTCAGGTTTATTTGGAATTCGAAAATATGGCGTAGATATCAATGGATACGTAATGGATCCCGTAAAAGGACTTTCAATTTGGGTACAAAAACGAAGCTCAACTAAACAAACGTGGCCAAGTTATTGGGATAATTTTGTCAGTGGTGGTTTGAGTGTTGGTTTTGGCATTCATGAAACTGCTGTAAAAGAGGCTGGCGAGGAAGCCGGAATTCCAAAAAATTTGATTTCCAAACTTAAGAGTGCTGGATGTGTTTCTGTATTTTTTGAATGTGAAAGGGGATTATTCCCTAATACAGAATTTATATATGATTTGGAATTGCCACTTGATTTTAAGCCAAAAAATGGTGACGGTGAAGTTGAAACATTTGAACTTCTACCAGTTCAAGAATGTTTGGAACTTGTTCTCTCACCGAAATTTAAAACAACATCCGTTCCAGTTGCATTGGATTTTATGATCAGACATGGATTTATAACATCGGAAAATGGTGAGTTAATTTTATTTCTAAATTTTTTAAAATTTTTTCTCTAAGAAGAAACTAGAGTCTACGATTTTTCAGAGCCGAATTTCATTCAAGTCGTAGAACTATTACACGTACCATTGCAGACGATGTTTAATCAACCTCAAAGGAAATATAAAATAGCTGCCAATGGAGAAGCAAATGATGCGATAGAACGAGTTTAAATGAAAATAGGTACTAATTTCAACAGAAAAAAAAGAAAATTAATAAGTAAACTATCTTATGGCTGCGATTTGGATGACAAATGCCAAAATTTCAGTTCTCAAATTAGAGTTTGATAGATAGCATTTTCCATTTTTTCAATTTATTCGTTCAAAGTTTTTCTATTGCGGGACGTAAGAATGTAGTTTTTGCAATTTTTTACAAAGTCAAAGAAAAAAAAGAGAAGGCGTAAAAATACTCATTTTACGGATGAAAACTTGTTTTTTTTTTAGAAAAGAGTTTCATTAGAGTGTAAATTGAATTATTCTAATGTTTTTTTTCATATTTAGTGTTTAAGTAATTTCGCACAAAAGTATTCATTTTTATTTTACTCTCCGAGCGCTTCCAAGCTTTTAGAGATGAAAAATAAAATAGCCACTCGTTTGATTCGCATAACACATTATCTCTAACGCACTTCTATAGATAAAAAAAAAGAAATTGTTTTAAAGTATTTTATTAATTGATAGTAAATTCCTAATTTTATTACGTAACCTTATGGTGTAGGTGTTATTTCAGAAAAATAATTACGGAATTTTGCTATTTATACAATTATGACTGCAACAGAACTGAAAGTGAATTTACTGTATTAATTTTGTTAAATTAGAAGGAAGTTTAGATGTTTTATCTTTTACTGAAATTGTTTAAATTGAGTGTTTTATACCATGAATATAATATTCTCAATTGCAAAACATTCGATATAGGATTTTTTGCTAGAGAAAAAAAAATTAATACCAATATTAGAATATCAAAATTGTAGAGAAATGGATTGCCTAATTGTGAATGATATTTCGGAGTATTTACGAATACTTATTTGCAAATTATTTGCAAATAAATTCTATTTATTGTGATTTTTATCATTTATTATGAATATTGAATGTCTTTTTACATAAATTAATTTCTTCTTTGATATTTCAAAATGTTTAAATTATATTTAAAAAAATTAAATTTCTTGAATTTGTGCAAAATGAATCAATTGGAATTGAATCATCACTTATTTATTATTAAATGCGCTTAAATTATGAAATATTTGTTGAAAGAAAAAATTTTTCAAGTATATCCAAGTTGAATAAAACTGATATGCTATTTAAATTTTAAAATATAGAAAAATTAGGTAGATTTTTTAAGGAAGTTTTTTAACTAATGAAATCAAAGATTATTGAGAATGTCATTTATAAGTATTTTGTTAGCACGGATGAAAATAATTGCGATTTATGATTATTTAGATTTTTTACATGTTGCATGAAAAAAAAGGAAATGAAATGAAATTGGAATAATACGAATTCTAATTTTCAAGATGTTTCAATTTCTTGTAAATCTTTTTAATATTTTCAATTATTCTTCTTCCAAAACATTTGTTTCGTTTTTATTAATTTATAAAAAAAAATAATGCATACATTTTTTTTTCTTGTCTAAAAAATAATATAAATAAATTGCAGAGAAATTTACATTCCAAGAACGAAATTTGAAATAAAATTTGTTCAAGTTATGAAAATTGAATTGTTTTTTTTTGCAATTGTTTTTGAAATTATTGAATAATATAAAATGTGAAGCACTTATGCATTTGTTTAACAGTTTAAAAAGATAAAAAAAAACTTAATAAGCTGATCTGCGTACTTAAATTACGAATCATATTTCGTATCATATGTACATGATTAAATAGAAATATGGCCTCAAGTTGTTAATTGATTTTTCTGCTTGTCACTTTTGTGTCTTAAACGAATATTTATTGAATGCCGTTGATAAAAATAAAGAGCTCAAATTTTCTTTGTACTTCGTGCCTAGCAATAATTTCTTCGAAATTAATAGTTTTTATCAAAATAGTTAGATTTTTTATAATCAAATAGTTACAGACTGTTCATTATTATAAAGACTGTATTATTCTGTTTCTTTTAAGTGTATTAATTGTTTTTCATTAAGAATAAAAAAAAAAATAAAAGTATGTACACATTTTGAGATTCTATTAAGAATTTAACAGTTAGTGTATATAAATCGAACTATTATATAGGATTGGCAAAGTCTTCATCTAGGTTTTAAAATAAATTCATATTTGTTGATTATGCAAAATAAAGAAATAAACAGCTGCTCACATTATAATGATCATTTTTAATTAAAACATACTTTTTATTCCTACATCGAAAATAGAAATTACCAATTTTTTTTATCATAAAAAACGGTATTTTTGTCAGACAAAATATTCTTTCCCTAATTCTTGAAAAATATTTCCTATTTAATAAAAAATTATTTTAAGATCACAAGGTTTATAAATTAATAAGCCTCTCTTTTTTTCTATAAAAAATGTAGTCTTTATTTTGAAAAAAATACCTCCGGACGTTTCTCTATTTTTTTTTTTTTTTTAACTAAAAAAAAGCTTCAGCGTGGCGTAAATATAACAACAATGCGTTTTATTTTTTTTTTCTTTTCAAAATAAAAGCACGCGAAAGAAGCTATTTGAAAATTCACAACATTGAATTTGTTTCATATAAGGATATTAGAAATCTCATGAATCAAGTCCTGAGAAAGTCTTTGATGAGATTCAGGATGTAGATTCGATCGTCTTTTTTTTTGAAAGAACTTTTCAGACTTTGTACTCTATAAGAATTTTTGTCTGCGACTTATAATATATACCGTAAGAAAACCACTATGTCAGTTATGGTCCAACAGTGCGAGATAGACATTTATGCGAAACGCATGCTTTTCTATGACTGACATTGTGTTTATATATATATGTGTGTGTATATATATATATAAAATGATCAAGATTCAACCTCCGTTACACGAGGAAGTTGTTCGCGCGATGAGTTGACTAGATGACTTTACGTATCTTCCTCGTATATTTCATGTTCTAGGAAGTATCGAAGGGCAATGCCCTGTTTTTCGTTTTCTTTTCTTTTTTTTGTTTTGCTTTTTTGGAAAGTCACGTCTCAAAATACTTATAAATACTGGTTACGTAGGTCATAACCTGCTGCCAGTCGGGACGTTCCAATTGGCACATGTCCCCTATATTCTGCAAAAAAAATTAATATTTAGTATTTTTTTACGACATTCAAATTGGAAATTAAAATCAAAATTATTACCAAAGTCGTTGGTATTCCGACGCTTTCAGCGGCAGAAAAGGCAATGGAGAAATTTCTTTTCTTCTCAGTGGGAGTTAAAGAATCATAAGGAACTTTATCGGGTAAATATGTATGCAAAATTGCACAGAGAGCGAGTCCATCATTCCAAGAACTACTGAAATTGGTTATATCGATATTACGGTATCCTATTGTTTTGTTCTGACACCATTTCAGTAGAGCATTCCTTCTTGAACCACCGTTTTTCACGAGGCCACAAAGTGGATCCTTGCGATCCGACAGATCGGTAACACTATTTCTTCGTACAAAGTCTATTGTTTTGGCATTGAGAGCTGCCGTATCGAGCAACTGACTTGGACTTAAAACCACTGGTCCCGACGGCTTTGACTCTGTTAAAAATAATTTCAGATTTTTATAAATCTGTGAAGGCGAAAAAAATACAGATAAAAGTAAATCTTACCTAGATGTGACTTTTTTCCATTAGGAGATTGATTCTTGTTATTATTATTAGTAGAATTCGTTGGACAAATAAGATTGGACATTTGTTGTTGATCACGAAGAGGAGCCTTCAAAGATATCACATCATTTGTTCCTATAGAATTAAGAGATGAGGTAGAGCTACTCCTACTTCCTGGTCCTGTAATAAATCGTAAAATGGACAATTGTTTTTCTAATTAAAATAAATTGCTTCACATAATGAAAAAATTAATTTACCAGCTTTCGCTTGTTTGGTTGCATTTTCTATACTTTCTATCAAACATTTCACCGAAAGTCTCGAGTCTTGTCGTGATATATTCGCCTTTCGACTTCTTGCAATCTCCTGTTGTACGTTCGTTAAAACGCATTGTTGCGTTTCAGTTGGTGTTGTTGGAAACCTCGAGTTTGGCGCAACGGTGTTCTTTTGATTCGCTAATAATTAAAATCGTATTTTAATCAAAAGGAAAGTTTTTACATTTTTACATCACGAGAAAAGGGACCTGACCAAACGAATTATAAGCTTATATTTGTAATTTTTGGACTGAAAATACAGAAAGAGGATCTAAATTAGTACAAACCATTATCGGAAATATTCAATAAAAACTTATTTCGATTTTATATATAATAGAAAGGAACTTTTAATCAAGATAAATAAAGAAACATAACCTACAAATCGTTTGGTCTCTTTTCTCGTGGCGTGTCACAAATAGTTTTATATTTGTATAAAAAAAAACTCACCCGAATCGTTAAGTTTGTCCAATTGTGCCTCCAAGGCTCGCAATTTATCCCTTTGAGCTTTATTCTCCATGACAACTCGTTCCAATTCGGTTTGCGCTTCAGTTTTAAAATCGTTCGCAACTCGAACTGTCATTAGCAGGTCAGTTTGAAATTGTTCCCACTCAGTGTTTTCCTCCTGGCGTAATTTCCGTTCTTCAGCTAATGCACGTTCCAATTCAAATTGACGATTCTGTGCCTCTCGTTCCCGTCGCTGTAATTCACTTAAAGCCGCTTTCAATTCACGTTTATCTTCTAAATGTCGTTGACATTGTGCTTGAAGCTCGGCGAGAGAATCTCGCACCAATTGCAATTCTGCATTAACAGACGATCGCTCGTCTTTCACTTGATTCAATCGGTATTCTAAATCCTCGACTACAGATTTGGAATTATTGCGAGCCACCTGTAAAGCAGAAAATAATTAGAAATTATGTTCAATAAAATAAAAAATAGAAATATTACCTTGTATTCTTCTTGAAGTTGTGAAAATTGATCTCTCAATCTGTCATGATCGCAATATGAACGAGCTAATTGTTCCTGAAGTGCTGCAGCCTGAGTTTCTAAAGTGTCTTTTTCTTTACGAGCAGCATCCAATAATTCGTCCGCTTCGCTTTTATTTTCTAACTGTCTTGATTGTTCGAGTTCTTCTATTTTGGCCCTCGCATTATCCAAAAGTGTCGCTAACCTATTAATCTCTATTCCTTTGTTAACGCCTTCTTGTTTAGATTCCGTTAATTCAAGATCTAAAACCTTTTTTTCTACATTTACAGCCTCGATAGTAGATTCTAGAAATTGAACACGTTTCGTCAGATTGTTAGCTTCCGATGTAATTGTTTCGACAGTTACTCGCAAATTCTTCAACTCGGAATTCAGTTCTTCTTGTTTCTCCAAAAGACTTTCTCGTTCTTCTTGAGCACTCTGTATAAAAATTAATCTAATTTAGACTAATCAAAATTCAAGATAAGGTTGGATAGGATTCGAATTTTAAATCTGTGTAATTACCTTAAGAAGATCAACGAGCTTTTGTTCCCGTTCGGTATTGTATCCTTTCCAGGACTTTTGTGGTTGCTCTTCTCGTAGGAGAAGTCCTTGTAATGTGTCAACTTTGGAACGAGAGTCTTCCAGTTTCTCTGTTTGTCTACAGAGAGATTCAAGTAATACACCTTTCTCTTCATTTAACCTATCATTGTCTGCTTGAAGTTCAGACAATTGTGCCTACAAAATTTTAAATAAAAAATAAAATCACTGCAACACTGACAATTATTAGAACACAAGATGAGATATGTGACATTTACTTGTAAATCACTAAGTTCTTGAATAGTTGCTTGCAATTCCTCATTAGTGGAGTAATGGGTCTCTTCCATTTGTAGAATCCTGTCCTGTAGACAGGTAACGGATACTTCTGACACCGACGACCGTTTATCCCACTCAGGCCCAGTGTTTTCCTTCTTTTCACGAGGTACATTTGAAGGTACACAGTTCTCTTCTTGATGAATAACAATGGAAGCAGGGGCAGAATTGTGAGGTCTAGTCGCATCCAACAACTGCTGTTTCTCCGAATCGGATAACGGAGAGTGAGAAACGTCTCTTAGTCGAGCTCGAAGAACTTCGTTTTCTCTGGCTAAGCGCTCTAGTTCCGAATTATGTTGATCCTAGAAACATTAACAAAAACAATTAATACTTTTCCTCGTATACAATGGGAATTTCTAATTCTAATTACCACTATTATTAATTATATTCAATTTCAAATAAACATCTATATAATAAAAAGGAAAAGTAATCGCCATAAGTATATACAAAACACATTACTATATCTTTATTCTTCAATATGAAACTAAAAAAAAAAATTCTATAATGCAATTTAATAATGAAAGATCGTTCTTAAATACCATGAAATTCCAAAGAATTTTGTAATATTTTCTGCTATTCGAAGCGCTCTGAATGATCAGCTTGCAAATTTTTGCAGACTGCGGAGAAAAAATGTGAAATTCAAGGGTACAACACGATATAATTATATAACGAGAACGTAAACTTAATAAGCTTTGGAAAATCCATACTAAGACCTATTATAACAAACAAATGCAAAAACCTTTTTCTCAAATGTTTCCTGTGAATATTAAAGTTTTCATTTACGTTAAACTCAAACAAAAAATTTCACAATTATCATCATTGTAATATATAAGAGAAGAATCTTTCTAAAACTTTTTTTTGAAAATTAAATTTAGAGAAGAACCTAACCTACATGATGTGTGTAAATACATTACCATTAATGGATCCAAATTATTTTTTAACATGTTCCTTATTAATTGTTCTAATTATTTAACGTTTCTTTTACACGTTTAGTCAACATTTATCGCTTATTTTAATACACGGGTGTTGGAAAAGTAAAATGTTTTAGAGCCAATTTTTCAACAGTACAAATTGCAGTCGACAAAAAAAACGAATTACCTAACATAACCTCTAAAAACATAGTATGGAAACGGACGTTACGAGTGTGTGAAATTTAACGCACATTTTATTTGCTCAATTCAATTTATCATTACTGCAATTATTGTTGATATCATTGTGATTTAGATGCAAATGTTAACAATTTTAAAGATGATGTATTATAAATTAATGTTGAAATCATGAAAAAAAAATCAAAATAAAGTGACGAAAGGAATTGCCGCCTTTTTGCTTGTTAAATTCAGCATCGACAAGTGAGTATAGAAATTTAAATATTATGATTAAAAAATATTGTCATTATTTACAAATTATTCAATAATTATCTCTGTTTACTTGTTTTTTTTGCTTATGTAACAAATGCAAACAAATTATTTCCTTTGTTTGTTTTGTCATTTAGTTTTCTTGGCAGTTATACCTATTTTGAAATTCATGGAAATAGTTTCTTTGCAAAAAAAAAAAAATGTCTGATATTACGCCTGAGGTGCTTGTGAGTAGAATTGAATACCAATTTCAATATTTACGTAATAATATGCCAAGGATTTATTTGCGTAATGATATCAATATATGAAATAAAAAGTAATAATTCTGCATAATTCTCTCTTAGTTGCATTTTTATAAAAATATAAAAATACAAAAGAATAAATTACAATGCCATAAATCATTCTTCTGATGTTGACAGCAAACATTTTCATCGTTGTAATTTGAAATTTTTTAAGGAATTAATTTTTATCTACTATGGCAAAATGAAATATGTCGTTTTTAATTATAGTGTTTGATTTTTTTTTGAAGGTTTTCGAAGGTTTGAACATGATTGGAAAAAATTATTTCCAATTACATATTCGAGAGGGTCTGAATAACATTCTGTGACAATGTAAACACTGGAGTTGAATATATACGTATTGTGTATATGTATATATTGCGGTCATTAAATCGCGTGCATCATGGAGCGGAAAGAACTACTTCCAAGGAGTAACGGCAAACTTTCATAATTATTTTACCTTGAGTAGCGCAAGTTCCGCGTGATGCTCATCGAGTCTCTTTGGATCACAAGTGGAGGCATTTCGTAAATTGACATCAAAATGCGAACGTTCCTTACGGAGACCGTTTTCACGTTCAAGCTCCTGCATTCTTTCATAGGAGTCCTTTGCCAAGGGCGCTCCCTTCATTGAATGCTGATGCTGATTCCGTGATGTGTTATTCTTTCCCGGGACACTAATTGATGTTGGCACTAATTCACGGCCCACCGATGATGATGACAGCCACGTTACACTCGTGGCTGCACCCTCCGGTGTTCTTTTCGACATATCCTCGTGCGGCGAACCGCTCGACGAGGCTTGGGTCGGCGGCGCCACTTGTTGCTGTTGTTGCAATTGTTGATTATGGTTGTTACGGTGACGATGGGGCTGTTTTTGCTGCGACTGATGGCTATGATGTCCTCTGCGAAACAGCGACTTGAATTTCATCATTGTCACTCGATCTCTTGTCAATTCTTAGTGCCACTGGAAACACATTATTATCCTTTTTTTTTTTGTTGAGCAAGTTTGCAACTTTTTGAAGAACTAGAAGCAATTGAAATATGTCAAGTCTCTTTTGGATGATTTGCCTCCTTTTCACCTCATCAGTTACTTCGTTTTCTTTACTTCTTTTCCACCTTCTGTTTATAACAAGGTTTATAATCTCGCTTATCAGATGATGTGAATCATTTCCAAAGATAGTCGCGTGTTGATAAGAAACCTAGTTTTCCTGATATATTTTTTTCACACCAGCAGGGTTTTTTATAAATAAATAATATCTCTCAAGGGGGAGATTTTTTCAAATTTATGCAGGTTAAGAGGACAAGGAAACTCGGATGTCATCTCTGTGTAAGACAGCGGTGAAAGCCAAACTAATGACACATTTTGTTGGTTGATCGCGTGAGAAAAAAATTATTTGCCACAGTGTCTTCGCTCTCCATGTGCAACCAATCGTTTGAATCTTCGACCACTTGTTGCGCCCATTAAGTATATAACCCAGTAGCGTACATCTGCTCTTCTTTCGGTTCACTTAAAAACCGTTATATACTCTTGTCCGCCAAGAAAATATTCTCCTTTTTTCAAAGTCCGCTAATGTTTATAATGTCAACTTGGATCTTTAATTGAATCGGTGACTCGCCGATTTTCAGAATGTTCATCTACTGGATGAGGGAAGTGGGAAAATGTGTCCCTGCGGGAATTCATCTCTGACGGAAGAAGGACGATCGAGGTCAGAATAATGATAAGAAGGCGCAGAACGATATTTAAAATTTTCAATCATTTCTGCGTATGTAATTATACACCGATCTGACAATTTGTCACTGAGTTTTGTTTTTTTTTTTTAAGGGTTGAAATTGTTGCAGTTTTCTTATCTGCTATTTTTTTGAATCATTTGTTATTGAATTACGTTTGGATTCACTGTCCACGACATATTGAAATACGGACACGTAGGCAATAATCAGTCGACGACAACCAAACGCATCGACAAACGGTGTATCGGTAACTGAAAGGCCTCTCTTCGAAAAGATCAACGGGCCCCGAGCCCCGAGCCTCACCCAAGATTCCTTTACTTGGAAGGCTATACTACCTCGATTGAGAGTTTTAGGGTGTGGGGGACTCTCAGCGAGCGGGGAAATATGACGTCATTTGCTTTTACGTCTATCTTTCTTCCATGAAAGGAATTTCAAACAGTTCTGTCTTCCTTTCTCCTTCTTGAGTTTTTAAATTCCCCTTTTTGACAGCTGCGAGGCACTTCCCGTATAAAAACGGTTACGTTACTTTGCGACTTTGAAACAAATGTGCTCCTCAAGTAATGCAAAAAAAAAAAAAAAAATACGACATTTTTTTCAGAAAAAAAATTAAAAAATCTTCCTTTTAGAAAGAGAAAAACTTACAAAGAAAAAACCCCCATTGAAAGTTGAAACATTTTAATTCAAAAAAACAATATTTGCGATACAAATTCGGCAAAGTATTAATTAACAATTTTTGTTTTCATATATGTGGTAAAAAATTTTTTCTTTCAAGACTTTAGAAGTCTTCTTGGCACCAATAGTTTACATCGCACACTATTCAAGTGTTGTAATTCTAATATTTTTAATATAATTGTTACAATAAAAGTTACTATAAAAGATGATAAAAATCACAGTCACAATACAAAATGAATTCACTTTGCTACATCATAAAATAAAATATATCAATTTATATACAAACATGACAAACATAATACTATAAGTACAAGAAAGCTAATGAAAATAGCACCTTTGACAAAATTTATATATAATAAACCGAATCTAATATTTCAAAATTTTCCCTTTACGAAGAAATAACTTTTTTTAGAATATTATTTGAAAAATTGATTTTCGATATTCAAAGTCTAATATCAATTATTGGTATAATTATTATGCGTTTCTGTAAAGAACAGAAAAAATAAAATTTAATTATAAAAGAAAAATAGAATATTAAATATATACTACTTTTTTTCTAAAATTATATAATTTTTCCTAAGATTCCAAAGAATAGTAAACACTATTTACTTTTATTTTTTATAGATTATTTTTGTTTATCTATCAACATAAGTAAAAAACCGTTTTAGAAAATTCTTTTTCTATATGTATAATATCATTTGTTTTCTGTCATGTGAAAATCAATTCCCAATGAGGAATGTAAATGCATTTCGGGCTGTACGAGAAATGCGCCCAAAACTTTACCACAATTTGAAGTATCCTCGAGTGATAAATAATTTTTCATGGGTAGTAAAAAATTTTCATATGGATCGGTATTGAGTTGGTATTCTTGAATTGCTTTAAAAGCCGCTTTAAACGATGGTTGTCTCTGTGAATGAAACATTCCCCTTGAACCATGTAATACAAGTGCTCCTTTTTTCTCCACTTCACTACAAACCGACATGTACATACAATGATCGGGTCTGTAATTATAACGACAAGAATACACGTACAATTTCTCAGGATGATAGTGAAAAATAATGTTTATTATATCCTGATCACCCCAGGTGATTTTCAATTGATATTGTTTAAATATTGGCACAACATATTCCGTCCATCGGAAATTTCTCATTCGCGTTAAATTCATCAGCATTACACCAGAATTAACGCCAAGCTTACCATAAAATGGATGCTTGGCAAATCGATTATACCAACCGACATTTGGATCCTCATGTTCTGGACTTAAAGCAGCTAATTGACTCGAATTCATATTTTGAAATTCGTCCCAAACTAATTCTGGTGGCGAGAGAAATAATGTGTCTGTGTCCATATAGAGAACTGAATCCGTGTCATTGAGCAAAGTCTGAAAATTTGTATTAAAAAAACTTGATTTAAATTCATTCAAAAGAGAATATAATTTGCAAATTATTTTACTTACTGGAAGAAACAGTCGTTGAGCAGCACATGGTTTAAATAGTTTCCTCCACATAACATTATCTCCAACAGGAAATTCAACAGGTCTAACGACAAATGTAAATGTTTTATTATAAAATTCTTTCCAATCTGACAATTTCTCTGAAAATGCTTGTATCAAATTATTGTCGGAAATAACAATAAAACGAAGCGATCTTTTTGAAAAGATTAAGGCAGATTTCATCATTGTTAATGATTCTTCTAATCGATCTCCACAAGCAACAACACATATCACCACTTCTTCTTGATGATGGATTTTTCTTTCGATAACGATAGTCGATTTCGAGAACGTTGTGCTTGGCCTCGTACGAATGTCGTAAATCCTCAATAAAATTAACAGGGTCACGAATGCAAGGCATAAGCAAAATGCTCTGTATATCGACTTCATTATTACGAGACACTCCCATGTATCTCATTATTAAATGATCATCTATTTTGAAATTGGCTCCAGGTGAGAGTCTGGCATATTTAATCTCTGTAAACAGGTTTTTCCTGTCAAAATTGCGGGGAAAAAATCCACATAACCTCAAAAAATATATATAAAATTTACAACTGTCAATTATCTATATTTGATTATACACTGTAAAAAATTTAATTAGAGCGTGAAAGCACTTAATTATTATAGAAAAAGTGTAAATTGTTTCAAGTTTTGACTGCGAGTCAAAAATGCACAAAAAAATGTTATTTGCAAGAAAATGACAATTTGTCTTAAAATTTTATATTATCATTCAGATATATATATGAAATAAATAATTTAAGATACTTACAAATTACAATAGGGGTAATTTATTTCAAAATTTGTAAAATATCACGCAAACTTCAAAAGGTATTTGTTTATAAATTGGCACATTTGTTAGGATAATCTTTCCAAGTTGCATTCTCTTCTCTTTCAGTCTCCTTTGCTTATAAATGCAAATCAAACTTTTGTCTCGTATGGGTTAAATTAATTCCAAAATCATCGTAAATGAGAATTAATTAAAACAAGAGACAGGAAAATTAAACTTCTGAAACCAAATTTACTATATACAGTTATTCACTCTACAGTTTTGACAGTTCGCTATGTCCTTCTCTATTTTCAGGGGCGTATCCATAAAGAAACTACAAAAGAAAAAATTTTCCAAATTTTTCCGAAAAATATCAAGTTGTATACTTAAAAACAAAAATCACTTGATTTTTATTTTATTAATTACTGTGTTCTGTACAATTTCTCAATTCACTTTTTGAGCATACAAAAAATTTCTTTCTTAATTCATGCAGAACATAATCATTCTGTATATATTTAAAAATACAGAATATATTTTTACAAAAAATAAATAGTATAAAATGCAGTTTTGTTGTAAATTACTAAAATTTAAGTCTAAAAATGTGTAATTGTATCATAAAGACACCTTTTTATAAACACACAAAAAAATTTGGTTTTAAAAAAAATCACATTCTTCACAATAAAAATTCGACATATCGCGGAAAAATACACAAAATTGCACATTCATTTTAGTCATTTAGCTTTGTACAAAAATATTTCGTTGCATAAACCTTTGTTTAATTACCTGAGTGATTAAATAGTTAATTATTTATGAATTAATCATATTAGATTATCGTCTAATTATTATAGTACAATTACGGAAAATTCAGGTTCTTTTTTAATTTTTAGAAACTTGTTTCTGAAAATTGAAATATAAACTTGATTGTTAAGTCAGAAAACTATAATTACAATAAATCATGGGCAATAATAATTGAATATCAAAAGTCTTTCTATACTCAAAGAAAATGTTTCTTTGAGTTTGTCGAAAAATAAAAAAATGAACAATTTCTAACTACGAATCACCAACATCCATTTTGTCTTGATCTCTATCACCGGCGTAGTATTCATTAGCAGGCTCGACAATCTTGTCGAGGTCTTGGGGATTTTGTCTACTGTCGGGATCTGGTTCTGGATGACGATCTTCTTCCGGCGGCAGTGCATCGCAAGGAACATCTTGCATTTGAACACTCGGACTATGCTGCACCATCTTCAAATTGTCATAAGTGTGTTTCACGATTAAATCCAAATATTGTTTACTGTTGGCGTTCTCCTGTCGTGTCACCACTTCTGGATGCAAAGTGAAGTCTGGTGCGAAATACTCTAAGTACTCAGTGTAAGGAAGCTCATTACTTATTTGCTCATCAACAAGGAGCGAAGTCTCATAGGTCCAGCATCGCGCAACATTGCGTAAAGTGTAACCTCCACCGCCGACAGCAAGAAGCGGTACATTTAAATCCCTCACAAATTTCACACACTCTCCATGCCCTCGTGTACTTAAACTGAAACAACCCAATCTGTCATTCGCTAAAGAATCGGCTCCACATTGTAAGACAATCGCTGATGGTCGGAAATATTCCATCACGTGTGATATACACGGTTTAAAAACCTAAAAATAAAATGAAATTTAATAATTCAAATTCTTCATAAACTGTCATAAACTTTTATCAGTGATTGTAAATTTACCTGGACATAGGATACATCATCAATCCCCTCTCTCAAAGGAACGTTCACCGAATAATATTTTCCACTTTCGGAACCAATTTCATACATGTCTCCCGTTCCGGGAAAGAAATAATTTCCGTATTTGTGAAAAGAAACCGTCATAACGCGATCTGTCATGTAAAAAGCTTCTTGAACACCATCTCCATGATGAACATCGATGTCAATATACAAAACTCGTGCATGATATTTCAATAGTTCTAAAATTGCAATTACAATATCGTTAATGTAACAGAATCCTGAAGCTTCAAATTTTTTCGCATGATGTAAACCTCCACTCCAATTAATTGCAATATCACAAACATTATTATTCAATTTCATTGCTCCATCAAGTGATGCTCCTGTGTACATTGAACAAAAATCAAATAATCCATCGAAAACGGGACAATCATCTCCTACGTTAAATTGACTGAGGTATTTTGTATAGCCTTGAATATTTTGCGGTGTCACTCTTTGGAGGAAGTCAACATATTCCTCAGAATGAAAACGACACATATCATGTCTATTTGCACGATAAGGTCTATAAGTTTGCATTTTTCTGTGTAATCCATAATTGATGACTAAACTGTGAATTACCGAGAGTCTATGGGGTTTCATAGGATGACCCGGTCCATAATGAAAATTTCCCACATCAGGATTATAAAAATAAGAAACTGTTTTATTGAAACTACTCATGATTTTATGTATAGTCTTTCAGATATCAAATTTATTTTCATCAAGCTCACTTTCCGGCTTATGAAACATGAAATTTGTTTTTTTTCCTTCTAGTTAGTCTTATGTATTACTACTTTTACTAATTAAATCAAAAAAAGAAATTAATTCATTTTGACGCACATATTATTACTAACTTGTTTTAAGGTTATATACCTCGGCGTCTTGTTTTTCATGTCTGTTTTGAAGTTTGTTGATAATCGATATTCGATATATTTCGAGTTTGATGACAAATTTGAAATTCTTTCATCTTTTTAATTATTTCCCCCAAGAAAATATTATTTACATCGAAATTTCTTTCAATTAATTTTTATTATATTGTAATTTCAGATAAACAAAACAATTGTTAATTGTGTTTTGTAGCAAAAGATTGAAGTACAAATAATGATAGTTGGCAACCCTGTTAGCATTCTGTCATGGATTTTTCAGGCTGGAAAGTGGCAACTGGCAACACTGGTTGCATTGGGGATGTGTTTCTTTCTTTCGGTGACTGATTCTACGTGAGAATGGTGAGTGAATTTATATTTTATAAATCTCTTTATTAAACCGAAATCTTGATATATGATAATTTAGCAACATTGTTAAAGTATTGGCTAAAAATTGTTAAATCATTTTATAAAAGTATTTTCTTGCTTAGGGTGCAATTAATACCGGTTAATGTCAACCTGGTGTTTATAGTATTTATAGGTTAGGATTATTTCAGTTTATAGTAAACTCACTTTTTATTGTTGTGTTTATTTCATTCACATATTTATTCACCTACTAACAATTTGCTATTTGTTTATCATTCACTATGAATTATATAAAAAGCTCATTTATTATTTTTCCGATTATAATTATACACTTGTACGTGTGTATAATGTTACACAGTTGAACTTGTTTTCATTCATATATTTCTCTTGAATTTCCTGCAACATTTTTCTTTATTTTGGCTACATATAATTGATTGACAAAAAATTATCTAAATAACCAATGTGAGTTATGTGAATAATTTCTTTTTAATCATACTAACTTTAGTTCCGAATTTTTTCCAATTTTTACAAAATGGAGTGCTGACTTAATTTCTTATTGACTTAAGATCCAAAAGAATATTTTGGATTATTGTTAATAAACAATATTTATTGTCTAAATAAACTAAGCTTTATTGTTTAAAGTAAAAAATTATATATTTGTTATTAATAAACTAATTTTTTTACAGACGAAGGGAACGTCAAGTTTTGGTAAACGTAGAAATAAGACCCATACTTTATGCAGAAGATGTGGTCGTAGTTCGTATCACATCCAGAAATCGCAATGTGCTCAATGTGGATACCCTGCGAAAAAGTTACGCTCGTGTAAGTAAAAAATTAATATTAAATAATACTTTCTCACATAATGATAATGAAAAATATATTTTTCAATTCATACATGTGTATTTGATAAACACTTAATATTGATTTGATATTGTTGAACACTTAATTTTCTATTATTATTATTATTATTATTATTATTGTAAATTAATATTATTACAGACAACTGGTCTATTAAGGCAAAGAGGAGGAAGACCACCGGAACTGGTCGCATGCGTGCCTTGAAGATTGTACGACGTAAATTCAAGTATGTACCATTTTTTTCAAATTACATTTCTTAATCACGTATTTTAATTTTTACTTGCAATTTACATTTATTTCAAGATCTGCAATTGAAACATATTTTATTAATAAGTACATTTTTGCATTCAAAACAAAAAGGTTTTTTTTTTTTTAAAGAAAATAATATAGTTTCACAATAATTTTGTTAATGTTTCAAAGAAAATAATATTTACTATCATTAATATTTGTTTCAGAAACGGATTTAGGGAAGGCGTACCAAAACCAAAAGCAGTCGCCGCAAAATGATTGTATGGAGTAAAGTTAAAAATAAAATAATTTAAATGAATTAAAATCTTGAATCTTGAAACCCCTTAAGAAATTCCAGGTACGTTTTATAAAGACAATTATTTTTTATTATCATTTTTTCGAATTAATATTTAAAATATAAAAAAGCAAAATATGCAAGGAGAAAAAAAGGCATTAGATATAATATAATTTTTTATGTAAAAATTGTATTTAAATTTTAACAGAATTGAATACATAACATTCAATTTGATTAGTATAATATGTTACTAAAAAAACTAGAAAACATAAGTGTTTTAAACATGACTTATTTAAACAGACTTATAGAACTAATTTATTATTATATACAAAGTAGAACTAGAAAACTTAGTTCTTGCCTATCAAGAACAAGTGCAAAAAAACATGTATAGAACTTTTTTTTTGAGTCTAAAATCAATGTCTTTAAAATTAAATTTAATATAAAACCGCCGTGCACTTAAAAGTTTAGCAATAGCAACTGCTATTTGGATCTATAGGCTGTGGATCATCCACTAATTGGATTCCCTTTTTTCCCAGTCGAT
This sequence comes from Leptopilina clavipes, assembly GCA_001855655.1. NCBI lineage: Eukaryota > Metazoa > Arthropoda > Insecta > Hymenoptera > Figitidae > Leptopilina > Leptopilina clavipes. The sequence continues at coordinate 20,546 of JUFY01029635.1, read as the reverse complement.
TTCTTGCTGTTCCATTTTCAATACCGTATGAACCTTTTCCATAAGCTTCCCATAGTCCAGGAGTTTGAATAATCTAAAAATTTCTTTTTGTAATAAAAGCTGTAAAAGTAAAAATTGAATATTATTCACTAAGAATAGATATTAAGAAATTTAACCTTTCTGACAAGTTCTTCAAAGCAACATTTAATTCCATCTGCTGTTTTAGCACTGCTTTCAATGTAAAGTGTTTTATGCCTCCTAGCAAATTGTATTCCTTCTTCTTTAGAAACTTGCCTATCAGGCAAATCAATCTTGTTTCCGACAACCATTTTAACAATATTGTTTGTTCTACAATAGGTTTCCAATTCTTTTAACCAATTTTCAAGTTTATTGAATGTCTTTCTATCTGTAACATCATATACTAAAATCGCCCCTTGAGCGTCCCGATAATAACTTGGACTTAATGTTCTGAAACGTTCCTGTCCAGCAGTGTCCTGAAATTAAAAAAGGTCTATGAATCACTTATAAAGAAGTATTTTGCCTTAAACTCTCTTACCCATAAAGCAAGCTTTACTAAATTTCCATCTACGTCAATTTCTTTTGATTTATAATCAACTCCGATTGTATTTGGCATTTGCTCGTTAAATTCATCATCGACGAATCTAATTAAAATGCTGCAAAAATTTTCAATATGAAATTATTTTTCAACAAAATAAATTTTTTTTTAAAGTTAATTAAAGTACTGTCATGAGTTTAAACGTCATTGTTAATTAATAGTGACATCATAAGTGTGTACAGTAATAAGGCGTAGTAGGAACAAACTAGAGTATCGAATAATTATCTTTATTTCTTTCTTTCGATTAGTGTTGACTTGTGTAATTAAATTTTATCCAGTTTTAATAGTGTTAATTAAAGATACAAATTAAATGGATCAGAGTAATATTAAAAGTTAAAACCAGTTAAAATGTCGAGTCACTTATAAAAAAGATTTCTACCTGGATTTCCCAGTGTCTGTTTCTCCAATAATTAAAATTTTAAGTGACGTTAAAATTTCATCCATCTTTAATTAACATAAAGATGAATAAAGAACTTTACAAAAATCGTCAGCTTGTTTATTTTTTTGTCAAAAAATAAATCAGGTTAAAAACATAAAAAGACCAAAGACAGGGTTGGGAAAATATTTTCATTTACCCTCACAGGGATGGGAAATTCAGTTATGTGGACAAGATAATGATGACGACTGACGTTGAGGCAAACATTATTTTTAAAATTAGTCACCAGTGTAGAGCGCTGCTATATATAGATGTATTTTTATCTTTCGAATCATAAAGGCAGTTTTATAAAAAACGATCAGGGTTGTGCAGTGACGCGTCACTCGAGGTTTTCGACATAAATTACATAGGTATTTTACATATGTAAAATACGTATTTTACCCCCCCCCCCAAAAAAAATGCATTGTTTTTGAAAATTTTGATGTAATTTACATACGTAATATACGTAAAATACTCATGTAATTTACGTGACGTATATTACGTACCCATCTCTGAAAACGATATACGTCTTTCTCATGCGCACAACCTCTCTGTATGATAAAAAAAGACAAATAGATTGAAAATAATCATAAATCTGTTTGTCCTATTTTAGCTTATGGGGTTATAATGCATTGAGAAAGATAGTTATCGATTTCTACATAAAAAGAGGTATGAAAGAACCCTAATGTGCATATCTTTTTGTTATTTTTTATGTTTGTTGGGTCGAGCTGTCAAGTGTCAAAGTGTAAAAACAGTAAAAGTGGTAAAAGTTTGTAAGTTTAATAAAGTTCTTACAAACTTAGAAATTTATCTGGTTCTCGAATTTATTGTTAAATGTTTCCAAGCGACAATTTTGTGGATACTGAGAAACACAAAGGAGTGTCCAACTTTACAAATATAGTGGAATATTAATCTATTAATGTGCATGAACGTAAATAACGTTGAAATTAAGTGACTTATTATTTAAAGGTTAGATGGGGAAGATGAATCACATTACTGAAGCAAATATCAAGCAATGTTTATCAAAAGTAAGTATTTCTTTACTATATGAAAACTAATCATCAATCAGTTATCTGATTTGATTTATTTTTCCCTACTGCTACATATGTTTTTCACTTTTATTAAATAAGGATAATTTTTAACGTATTTACGTTCTATTTTCTATTATAATCTGTCAATTTCTCTTAAAATTTGATTAATTAGAAGAATATTGAGAAAATGTTTAAGGTAATATTCCATTTCAGTATCACAACTCAGATGTCACACGCAGAGATGTTATCAGAGTTTTACAAATTTACAAAGGACTGCAGCACAAAATGAAGCATTATGGTAAACAATTGCAATTTCTGACATTTTTTTTTCTTTTTAATTTAATAATCGAATGAACGTTTTTTTGTTTTAAGTATTCAATGATGGATCTAGTAAGGAACTTATTAATTTGCAAGGAACAATACCTGTGACGTACAAAGGTTTGTATTTTCAATCATTCTGGAATTTGATTGAATAATATTTCATAATAATAGAATGAAGAGAAATATTGTAATTTACTTTTTCATTTATTAATTTTCAATCAGGTAATGTGTATCATATTCCAATAATCATTTGGGTAATGGATACGCATCCAAATAATGCGCCAATGTGCTATGTTAATCCTACTCCTGATATGAATATTAAAGTTGGCATGTATGTGGATCACAATGGAAAAATTTATTTACCATATTTACACGATTGGGTTCCTGTGAGTAAATTAAAAATTAAAAATTAAATTTTTCTTCCAGTCTGATTGTAATGATTATAAATTTTCTATTTTATCAGCATTCCTCGGACTTGGTCGGTTTAATTGAAGTGATGATTGTTACTTTCGGTGATCATCCACCAGTTTACTCCAAATCTCCTCAACCAATTCCATCAGGATATCCAAAACCACGTAAATAATTTTTTTATTTTACTAAAAAAAACCTCATTTTTATTTTTGGTTATAAAAATGTATAAAGAGTAATTTTTTCAGCATTTATGCCTGGAGCGAAATCCGGAGTGACTATCCACCATCCTTATCCCCCGTCGTCGCAAATGTCAAGTGCTGTTTTTCCTCCATATCCCGTAATGCCCGGACCATATCCTTATCCGAATTATCAAGCATCGGGAATGAGTCCTGGTTATCCTCCAACTCAAGGAACAGGTGGAATGTATCCTCCTTATCCACCATCAACTCAACCGGTTAGTTTCGTCAATTTTTTATTACATTTAACTAATTTTCATTTAATTAATTTATTAATAATAATAATAATAATATGTTTTAGTCGCCGACAGTTGCTGCTGGTGGATCGGGGGGTTCGGGAACAATAACAGAGGAACATATTCGTGTCTCATTACTTTCTGCGGTAGAAGAGAAAATGCGACGTCGTCTTCGCGAACAATTCTCTCAATTGCAGGCGGAGCTTGAAACATTGCGTAGAACACAACAAGAATTAACAAACGGTTCAGCGCGCTTGAGTGATTTATTTAATAAACTTAATAAAGACAAAGCTGAATTGGAGAAAAATATAAATATTCTTCAGGACAAAGAATCAGAATTGGAAAATGAAATATCGAAACTTTCGGACAATCAGGCAATTGATGTTGATGAAGCGGTCACGCCTATTGCACCTCTATATAAACAGTAAGAGACAAATTTTAAAGAAATTGAAATTAATTTATTGATAAATTTCTCCTTGATTAATTCTATGAATAAACTTGAATTTTTTTTTTTTATTGACAATTAAAATTATTTATATTTTTCTTTCTAGGATGTTGAATGCATTTGCTGAAGAGGCGGCAACTGAGGACGCAATTTATTATTTAGCTGAAGGTCTTCGTAGTAATATAATAGATTTAGACGCATTTTTAAAACAAGTTCGTCAACTTTCAAGAAGACAATTTATGCTCAGAGCACTAATGTCACTGTGTCGACAAAAAGCTGGTTTGGCTGGTTAAATATGACTCAAATTGACCTTTTATTTTCAAATATTGCATCGCTTTATAGACACAGTTAATTCTCTATTTTTTGATTTATGTTAGAAATATATTCAAGAAAATTTTAAAGCTGTACATGTAAAATAACAAAAATACATATTATAAACACTATATTAATGAAAATAATGACTTTACTTCATTTCCAAACAAAACTTGATCGTTTTTTTTTAAAGTATTTTAATCCATGAAAAGTTATAAAAATAAATTTGACAATAGAGAAATATTTTGAAAATGTGAATCAAAACAATTTCAAATAATTTGCTTCTTTCTTTAAAATCCAAAAAGGGTAGATGACGAATTTTAATTATTAAATAAACAAATTAAAGGATAATTTAAAAAATGCAAATTTATTAGACTCAATTATGACATGATAGTTAAACCGAAGTACTTTTTGGTGATATAAATACTTTCAATTAAAGTTATCAATTGAAAGACTTTTCGTTGGTAAAATCGTGCAAAATTCGAGAAATATTAAGTGTTTTTTTAATACAATATATCAATAAAAAACTTGACATTGTAAAAAACATTTGTGCTTTGAAGAATTATTCACAAAAAAGCAGCATTTTATAAAAAAAACACTCAATTCTCTTACGATATAATTAAATTTTTCATTTACATGGTTTTTTTTTGTTTATAACAATCGTCATAATTGATCATTTTATTCTGTCGTACGTAGATTTTACTTTTCTATAAATCTCCTTAATATTAGAACTTAACAAAAAGTGAATTTGTTTCAAAATAAAATAAAAGTTAAAAGCTAACACACTTGGTTTATAATTAAATCGGAATATACTCAGTTTTCTTGTTATTGAAATGTTATCGCATTATTATTTTTTTTTAATTTAGAAAAAATCCGATCTTTTTTTTTATTATCTCTATTACTTAGATTAAATTAAAAAATAATTGCCTTTTTTTATTAAGGAACAAACGGAGAATATTCTCTCAGTCCATTTTTTCATTATAAACCACAAGTTAGGAAATGTTATTTTCAGCACGATCCACCAGTTTGTTGTTGATAAACCTCTATGGTATCTCCTTCTTCCATTTCTAAAGAACTCGGCGTATCAATTTCATTTATTGGTTGCCCGTCAAATCGGAATCGAACGGCAGCAATCGCCAAACCCTGTAATTCAATTATTTATTTACTTTTAATCTCTGAATCATAATGGTTCTTTATTTTTAAAGAAAATAAATAAATTAGATTGAAAGACAGATTTTGTTCATATTGTAATAAAAGGAGAAAAATAATAAATGCGATTGATATGATTTAAAATATATAGTGATTTATCTGATGATAAAATTGCAGAAAAAAATACTTACTACTCGATCACAATACGCATTCATGAGTTTTCGCAGAGGTGTGTGTTTCTTAATTTTAAATTGCACTACTGCACTATCTTGACCCAAAACCTTGAGATTTATATGCTCGGATTCCGTTTTCGAGTCCTATGAAATCAAGAAAAAAGTCAAATATATGTATTTTAGATAAAATTTTAATATAAAACAATGAATGCGGCTAAAAACAATTTTGAGGTTAGGAAGGCATTACCTTATTTTTTTCGTCAGACATTGTGGCAGTTTGAAATAAAATGTCTCTTCTATGAACGTAATTATTGAAGCAGTCAAAATTCACAAACCCACAAAGAGTTTATTAGATTGTTTAACAAGTAAAATTAAAAGAATTTTTCTGATATCCCGCTCTTTCAACTTGTTTGCCAATCTCGCGTCTTTCGTTTTCGTCAGTTTTCGTTCAAATTTGTCATGCGCATAAACCAAACAGTAATTATTAAGCCGCATTCCCAATTACTTACAATTATTATTTCCTGTCTCGTACCGGAAATTGTACAGTAGCGCTATATGTTGGAAGAAAGAGTAACTGAACTAGAATTGATGGTGTATCTTATAATTATATGATCAATGCAATTTATAACCACTCAGAGATGTCAACGTGTTAAAGTTTAAAGATTGTTTAAATGAAAAAACGCTTATGCGGCTTTTCTGTATAAAAATTACTTGACAGTATTATAGTCAGCGTTATTAGACGTATGGTGACTTAGTAATAAACTTAATTAACTGCAATATGTTGAATAAACCTAGCACAAAGCTTTTAATATACGCGATAGGTACTTTTGCCTGTTATTTTTACTATGGTGTGTTACAAGAAAAGATAACATGTGGATTATATGGAGAAGGAGAAAAAGCCGAAAAGTTTACCTGCGTTTTTGCCCTCGTTTGCTTCCAATGTGTGTTGAATTATTTATTTGCAAAAATCATTTTGACAATGGTTAATCAAGGAGAAGATTCCACGAAAACAATGTATTATGCTTCTTCCGCTCTCACTTATTTACTAGCAATGGTTAGCAGCAATATGTCTTTACAATTTGTTAATTATCCAACACAAGTCGTTGCCAAAGCTGGGAAACCAATTCCTGTTATAATATTAAGTGTACTTCTCGGCAAAAAGGTAATTTAAAAAAATTATCTACTTACAAGTCTATTTTTAAAATTAAAAATAAATTTTCTTGTCTTTCAGTCATATCCATTGAGGAAGTACTTCTTCGTATTGTTAATTGTAGCTGGTGTTGCAGTTTTTATGTATAAAGATGGAAAAACTTCAGCACAAACCTCTAGTCAAATGGGATTTGGAGAAATTTTATTATTACTCTCATTAACAATGGATGGTTTATTGAGTGCAATACAAGAGAGAATGAGATCAGAACATAAAACACAATCTTTACACATGATGCTCAATATGAACTTTTGGTCCATTATTTTCAGTGGATTTACAATTTTACTCTCTGGTGAATTAATGAGATTTATTCAATTTTTACAAAGACATCCAAATATTATGGTACATATTATAAATCTTGGTGCAACTGGCGCTTGTGGGCAATATTTTATATTTTTAACAGTAGCCGAATTCGGCCCATTGCCATGTTCTATTATAACGACTACGAGAAAATTTTTTACTGTCTTAGGATCAGTTATATTGTTCGGTAATTCCCTTCTACTGAGACAATGGGTAGCGACTATTTTTGTATTCCTTGGATTATTTTTAGATGCCATGTATGGCAAGAAGACTGCGAAAAAAGAAACTGTCAAGTGATTCAAGTAAGTTAGTGAATTTAATTTTTCATTCGTTCAATATTTTAAACACATATATAATATATATATATATTTTCACACAAAAAGAAGAAAAATTAAATTCAACTATTTAGGGGCAATTTTTAGATTTTATAAGATTTATCTTCCATTATAAAGACACACCTTATGTAATTAATTATATAGAAAATTTTACGCAGATAATTGATTAATTATCTTTTATCTATAAATAATGAAAATCGATATAATTTGTATAATCAAATTAATTAAATTATATAATTATTAGAGATGTGCAAATTTCTAAAATTCGATTCTCTCCATAAGAATTAACATGGGCTCGGTTCGAATCGAATTTCGAGTCAATGCAAATTTCGAGTTTATACATAGCTCTAATAATCATATAATTATATTCGTACTTAATTGGTCAAATTTATAAAACGAAAATTAATAATTTAGTGAAATTTTTCATAGGCTAATAAATTAATAGAAATCACAATTTAGATAATTTATTGTGTGAGAATCTGCGTCTGAAATTTTGAAATTACAATTGTTTTGCACTTCACGAGTTCTAGTAAAATTTTTTTATGTTTAATAATTATGTTTTTAATGAGTGTGTCAAAGTGATTTAAAATAAATATATAAATTTTCTTTTATAATTTAAATACTTTTTTTTATTGATTTTCGTTTTATTTTTATTATTTTACCATTCAAACTTATTGATAAGTTTTGTTATACTTTATTTTTAAAAAAATACGAAACGAATTTACATAAAATCGAGAAAAAAAGATTGAAAATTTTTTGACTAATTCATAAAATAAAGATAAAATAAAGTATCATTTAAAACAAAACCACATGATGAGAATGTAAAGAGAAATAATTAAATGAATATATTAATCATTTATATTTTAATTAGTTTTGCAGTTTAAAATGATTTGCCTTAATATTACGTCTGTTTCTGAAAATTACGAATTATTTTTATTCTTCTACGATACTGATAATTGACATTGTCATACATTGTCGTTTAAATATTAATTGCGAGTGCGATCGAATGTAAGATTAAAAAAAAACACCGCTTTTTTGCGATCGTATCATTTTCGAATGTGCGTCAAAGAAAGTTTGTTAATTTGGGAATAATTCTTTCTATTAATATCCTTATTATAATTTTATCGTTCAATCATTTTTTATGAAAAAGGGTATTAAATGTATTTTTTTTCGTTTTATTTTCAATGTTTATTTCGCAGTTTAATATTATAATTTTATTTTACTATTTTATTGAATTTTAATTAACAATTTTCAATTCTTCTTTATTTAAAGCAATATATAAAATCGAAATATAAATATTAATAATAACGACTGTTATTAATAAATATTAATATTATCAATAAATTGAATTTGGACTGAATTCTAAATATAAAATTCAATTATTAAGTTATTAATAAATTTATAAATTTAATTTGAGGTAAATGTGTTACAAATGTTATAAAAAAAAATGTTGATTGAGGAAGTAAAAACTAAAAAAGTGATAAAGATCTGTAAACAATAACAGTAGTACTTTACCGAAGTAATTATTTTCTATATTTAAAAGAGAAATTGATAGTGGAAATTATTAGACAATAATTGGAAGTCAATTGTAGGGATTAAAAATTTAATTAATCGCAAATTTGAAACAAATCTGAATAATCTTTTATGTGATTATCATCTTCTGTTGGTCAATATATTAATGTCGTTCCCTGAATTTTATTCCTGTAGCAAGTGCGATAACTGATAAAAACATGTGTCTTAAATATACAATATTGTGGAAGGGAGTAATCAGTAAAATTTATCAGAATCAGCTAGGATTATTTGATGGGGAGGGCAGTTCATCGCGTATCTTCCTTAGTTATAAATCGCGTGTATTGGCTGACTTTTTTTTATCATTGTGTCTTGTAAATGTCAAGCAATACATTTAAGTTTACCGAAAAAAAAATAAACTAAACTCTTCTAGTTTCATTTTTATTACAAAAAAAGCAAACTATTTCAATGGTATTAACATTCTTATCAATCTATTGTTTTATTTAACGATTCTAATTCATTGTTATGTGTAATATGCAAATGATGTCGGTAAATATATTTTTATTTAGGTAACATTTTTTTTTACTGTCAGTGAACAAAAGTAAAAAACTGTTTCTTGAATTAATAATATAGTTTATCAATTAATTTTCTCCGGTTTTATTTTGTCTTCTATTTTTTATAAATTTTTTAAATTCTTGTAACAGTTTCAGAAATATTTAAATATTGAATTTAAACTTGTTTCTATACATTTTCAATATCAATTGTTTAAAAAATTTTTTACTATTTATTTTACACTATAATGTAGAGCAACAACAATTATTATCTGTATTCAAATTTTGTTAAATATTATCATATAACTACTTGTCGTAATTATAGTTTGTATTTAAAACCGGAATTTTTGTATTAATGTCAAGTTGACCGATATCATTTGTAGTTTTCATTTTTATGGACAAAAGAAAAAAAAAAGTTAATTCGAGTAAAATCATTTCTCAGTTTTAATGAAAACAGTCTATTCGTATTTTTGAATATTATTTCGAAATTATAAACAATCTTCAATGAGTGAATAGAGATTAATTAAATTATTGACACAGAGAGTAAAAATTATCAGTTCACCTTTTATTACATTGATCATGACCTAAATTCCCAGTTGAGTGATTTCTCGTTAGAAAGAAAAATTCAGGTACACCGATAAGGTATATTTTACCATTCCATAACGAATAATTAATTTTTGTTAATGAAATTTGATTTAATTCTTAATTTTTTTAAATGTAGTTATTCATTTATTTTTTTTCCAATAATTAGTTTTATTGAAATGGCACTTATCTGTTTCTAATGACGGTAAATAATGAAAACGAAGTCATTAAAAGTGATAATAAAATTTAAAATGGAAAAAAAGTCATTTCCTGTTATTTGGTAATAGAAAATTAAATTTTTCCTTTGAAATTTATTTTATTTGAAAAATCAAAAATTCTTTGACAATATTGAAAAATTATGTAAAACTTTGGTGAATATTTGTATGATTAATTTTTATCATCTTCGTGATTTTAAAATTAATAATAACTTTGGAAATTCCGTCAATGCGTTTTAGTATGAAAATAGTTAATTGAACTGTTAAAGAAAATTACTTCATTCTTACTTTTAAATAAATTTTTTCCTCCAAACAAGTAAAGGAAGACAGTTGAATTCGAGCCACAATACGAATAAGTTCGAAAATGTGACTAATTTTTCATTTAAAAAAAATTATTAACTAAGAGCTATTAAATAATAAATAGAGTGAAATTTAAGTAAGTGGAAAATAACAATCTAAATATTCAAAAAACGAAATTCTTAATTTTTTTTAATTAATTAAAATTCAATTAAATAGAAATTTAGTTGAAAATATTTTTTCTATTGATGACATCAGAAAAGTGTATTATTATTTTTTTTGATGATTTATTGCTACTCTTATACAACATTTTAGCGTAAAATTAATTTATCACACGAAACATTGAGACAAAGCAAATTTTATAATTCATTAATTCTCGAACACTTTACTATGAAAGGAAAAAATGAATAAAAAGTCGAAAATTAATTTTTTTCTTTTTATTTTACAATTTAATTTGTTTTTATAATTGGATTTAATAGTAACAAATAGTAACACATTTATTTATTTGTAATTTTTCATTAATGATTCGTTTGATAAAACAGTTTTATGTTTAATCTAAAATGTGAATGGCATTGTAAATACTCATAGCATAAAGAGGTGTAAATATATATTTAAAAAGAGAAAGTTGATTTATCAATATATTCTATACTGTGTGTGATTCATAAAGTTTTGAAAATTAAAATAAATTACTTGTTTCAGGTACATGTGAATTATCAGTGAAGTCATGGCAAGAAAATTCTACTTGTGTCGATCTTCAATGATTTATTTGCTGATTTTAATCGCAAGTGTCAAGAGCATTAATAATATTTCTTCTCACAATGAAGGTAAAATTCTGGAAATTATTACAATAATTACGTTTAAGTTCATGCGCGTACTGCCTCTTTTCAATTACAATGTAATTTGATAAAGAATTTCCACTTAGAATAATTATTATTTTTCACAGATGTGAAAAATATTGAGAAAATATTTTTTTCCGCAAAATAGATTTAATAATTTTAAATTAAATAAAAACAATTCTTTGAAATTTGAATTAAATTAATTATGGATTTGAATTTTTCCGCATTAAATTTAATTTTAAATTAAATAAAAAAAATTCTTTGAATTAAATTCATTATGGATTTGAATTTTTTCGCGTTAAATTTAATTTTAAATTAAATAAAAACAATTTTTTGAAATTTGAATTAAATTAATTATGGATTTTAATTTTTCCGCATTAAATTTAATTTTAAATTAAATAAAAACGTAATTCTTTGAAATTCGAATTAAATTAATTATGTGAATTAATTTTGAATTTTTCCGCATTAAATTTAATTTTAAATAAAAATTCTTTGAAATTCGAATTAAATTAATTATGAATTAATTTGAATTTTGTCCGCAGATTCGCTAAAGGGACTTTTTAATGAGTCGGAAAATTCATCATTGAATGATACAATTGGACCATTGAGAATAATAACGCCGAATGTAAATGTCAGTGAAACTCAATGTTCAGTTCGATCGATTCATGATTTTCCGGAAGATTTATTTAATCAACGTGAAAGAAAGCAAGGAGCTGTTATCTTACATATCTTTTTTGGATTATATTGCTTCTTGTTGACAGCATTTATTTGCAATGATTATTTATTGCCTGCACTTGATTGCATTTGCGCTGATTTGAATATCAGTGCTGATGTTGCAGGTGCAACTTTTTTGGCAACAGCAAGTTGTTTTCCTGAATTATTCGTTAATGTTGTCGGGACATTTTTAACTGAATCTGATCTTGGCACTGGTGCAGTTGTTGGAAGTGCAGTTTTCAATACATTTGTCACACCGGCTTGTGGTGCTTTATCAGCTGCCGAGGTGAATTATTTATAATCGATTTTTAAATAGCGTTAAAATTTTATCCACGTTCAATTATTTTCATTTTTTATTTTCTCTTTTTTATTCTTCATTACTAGGTAATGATTTGTTATTTATTTTATTATTTATTTATTATTAAATTTATTACATTTCAATATTACATTATTTACAATAATTGTGTAAAATGAATATATTTTACAATAACTTTGTAAAATGAATACATTTTACAAAATTATCCATAAATTCGATTTTTCGTCAACAATTAAGAAAATGGGTAACCATCTCCTTTTTGTAAAAAAAAACCGCGGAAAACACGTACAAAGTGCAGAATGATTACGCTTAATCACAAGATATCCTTCGATTATTATTTTTTAATCTACGGTCATTGTTTACATCGATTATTACATATGATTTTAATTGTTGACGTCATTTATAAATTTTATTGAAAAAAAAAATTGAAGATTTTTCTTCTATATGAATAAAAGAATTGATGAAAAGTTTTCTCTACAAATTTGTCTTTTTTTCTGTTACAGGCAATTCACTTAAAATGGGGAATATTAACTCGAGATTGCATTATTTATATAATCTCCGTGAGCAGTTTGGTAATTATCATGTGGGATGGAATGGTAACATGGTATGAGGCGTCAATACTTTTATTATTATTCGCCGGTTATTTTAGTATTTTATTCTTCAGCGGAAGAGTCACACGACTATTTACAAATTTTGCAAAAAAACCGAAACTTTCAACTTCTAAAAGTGAGTATTTTTTTGATTAATTTTCCTGTATTATTTATCGAGAAGTTAATTTTTAGAAAATTTATAAAATTCTAAATTTTAGAAAAATTCGTAAGCATTGTTTTAATTATATTTTTTCATTTTTTTTAGGTATGGATAAAACGAAACATGACGTTATGCCAGAAGGAACGTACAAACCATTCTTTCATGGTGAATTGGTGATTGAATATAGAAATAGTTTAGTGAAAAGTGCTAATTACAAATCAACCATTAATGGAGCAATTCCTCATAATTTTAAAGAATCATTGGAAGTATACGTTGAACCAGGTGTGTAAAATAGAAAAAACTATTTTTAATAATGTAAAAATTAAAAGTACGTTTTTAAATATTTTTAAAAATATTTTTAATAATGTAAAGATTAAAAGTAGGTTTTTAAATATTAAAAAAAATATTTTTAATAATGAAAGATTAAAAGTAGGTTTAAATATTTTTTTAAATATAAAAAAAATATTTATATCAAATCGTGTGATTTTTCATTTATATTTTTGAAAATAAATTTACAGAGACAATATTCACATGGCCGAGGAGTTCAACCCTAGCACAATTTTGGTTCTTATTCACATGGCCATTGAAGTTTATTTTATTTTTGACAATTCCTGACACGAGATATCATCGATTTCGTAACTGGTATCCAGGAACATTTGTAATGTGTGTAATATGGATTGCTGTGGCTTCGTATTTAGTTTCCTGGATGACAACAGTTGTTGGCGATACACTTGGAATCCCCGATTCGGTGATGGGAATAACATTTTTATCTGCTGGCGGCAATATGCCGGAACTTGTATCCATTGTTATTCTTTCAAGACGAAGTGAGTAGAAGAAAGTATTACAAAATTTTGATTTCATATCAATTTCGATATAAATCTACGCGTCTTTTGATCAACTGATACACGTTTTAATGAATGTTATTTTTAAATTACGTTTTGCAATTGCATAAAGATTTTTTTTCCTTCTCATTGTCAGCTTATCGTACCTTTAAAAAAGAAAAAAAACAAGATTGACTCATTTTCTTTTTTAAAGTTAATTATAGTTGTTAATGAACTTGTCAATTTTTATGAATGAAAGTAAATTATCATTAAACGTTTTATTTTTTTTCTGATGATGCAAATTGAAAATATGTTCTTTATATTTTTAATAATTCTTATTTTTCATCAGATCATGGAGACATGGCAATGAGTAATACTTTGGGAGCAAATACTTTGGACATTCTTTTCTGTCTGGGATTACCATGGACAATAAAAGTGTTATTAAGTGGCAAAAATGTGCAAATTCAAAGTGGTGCGATCGCCTATAGCGTATTAGCGATAATAATTTGTGTCGTAGGTTTTTACGCTGTCACCGCTTACTATGGTTTTAAATTAAATAAAAAAGTAGGTTTCGCATGTCTCATTATGTACGCCTTGTTTTTAGTAATTGCCATTCTTTTAGAATTGAATACTTTCTTCTTTGTCAATTGGCCAATGTGTGACGATTGATGATAATTAAGAAACAAAAAACACATTTTTTCATGGTCACAAGTTGAAATCTTTCATGGAAAAAAAAGAATGTCAAATCTACGTAAAAGTGGAAAACAAAGAGGAAAGGAGATATTCAATGAAAGGTAGTAAAGAGAAGAAAACATCGACAAAGTTGCAAAAAAGAGGCAACTTATTTTAAAAGGTCATGAAAGAAATCTATTTTTTCTTCAATGAAGAAAGATCAATAGATTAATTACTAGGTAATTTATTAAGCACTGTATGAAAAGAATTATTTTAAATTGCAGTCAAACTTAAAGTGAACTGATGAAAGAATAGAATTTTTGAACAAAATTATTGAACTTTGAGAGAGGCAATTTAAAATATTCTTTTTTTTTATGGTACTAAATAGTAATAATTATAAAATGATAATTAATAGTTGATAATTTTTTTACATTGAAAAGCGATATTATGTATTTATATATTTATGTGCAAAGATATTTTAAAAGACGCGCGACGAATAACGTTTTGTTATTAGGCTTTTTTTTATAAATAAAACTGGAAAAGAATTATTAAAGAATTAATTTATTTGTAAGGAAAGGGAGATTGATAATTATCACTTTTGAGGAAAGATATAAATAAGAATGCAAATTCGGTAGAAAAGTAACTTTCTATTGGAATAATAATCACTTCTCATTTTTAAATCGTGACAAGAAAATTTGTTGCTGTGGCAAAAAAAAACAATATTACAATTTTTCCTTTTTTCTTTTACACTCAGAAAATTTTTTTTCGCGAAACACACAAATCTCGCCATTTAACAAATAAATATAACACTCGAAAAATAATTTTTCCCTATGTAACAATTTTTTTTAACAAAATTACAACAAATAACGTGTTTTAAAATATTTAAATTGCGATAAAATTTCTAAGGATTTTTAATCTAACAATTTTATAACAAATAATAAATAACAAGTTAACATTAAACACATAACGAATTTTCATGGAGAATTATATACATTTTACAAATTTTAAAGAAACGAATAAACACGATGATTCTTAATATTATAGTAATAATAATGAACAATAGTAAATAATATAGATATATTTTTTTCAATAAATATAAACGCACTTTTATTAAAAAAAAAACTCTTTGTTGAGAGAAAAGAATTCTTAAATTACATTCATTAAAAATTGGGCATTCGCATATAATTATTTTCTTTGTATACCTGAGAAATGCAATGCCCCTTAAATGTTTTTTTTATTTTGTTACAATAAACCTTTTATTTTTTTTTCTTCGTAAATAATTTTGATAAATTATTTTATCTAAATAACAATATAACTTGAATTTCCAGTATTTAAATAATAATTACGTTGAATAACAGTTAAATTATTTTACAATATAAATTTTTTTCAATTAAATAATTTGTCATATTTAATAAGTACAGAGAAATTATTATTTTCTGATGATTATAAGCGAGAGGCGTGTATTTCTAATTAAACATTATTTATAAAAAATCTTTTTGCTTTCTTTTCTCAATTAAAAATTACAATAAGCATATGTCAAATCGGCTTTGAATCTTTGATCTATTATTATTTTATAATGATTTATAAAGATGTATTAAACAATTTATTCCTCAAGGAGGCAGCAGTGTAATTAGCTCGTAAATAATAATTTTTATCGTCCTTTCTTATAAATTAGTGTATTTTAAACAAATAATTCAACATTGCGAAATAATTTTTTCCTATTTTTAATCGAAAATTTTCTATATAGAAAATTTAAAAACTTGTAGTTTTGAATATAAAATAAGGAAAAATTATGCTGCCCTTGAAAAATATTGAAAAACAAACAATTATTTTTTATTATAATTATTTTTTTTTTTTTTTTGATACCTGTATGGAAAGGACTATTTATTTAATACTCCGGAAGATAGAACGCTTATTGAAAATTTGTATTAAGCTTTTACTAATCTGAGACAAAGTTTATTATCTTTGCTTTATTTGAAAAGAGTGCCTTCTGAATATTTTTTAATGATAAAGTTTTCGCTAATTATATCTATACGTGAATCATGTCATGTTATAACTAAAAAATAAAAAAAACGTTTTTATCGCTAATCTTTGCGGTAGTATCTTCCGTCGATTATATATATATATATATGAAAATCATAAAGCATTTGTTTTTTAATCGCCAGGACATGTTGCTTTCGATGTCGATGAGGCATAAAAACCTAATAAGGCTGAAAGCTTATTTATTATCGTTATAACAATTCGAGATAATTAGATTATAACACTAATAATCTGTTTATGTGTAGTTAACTATTATGTTTTTTAAAGTCAAAGAAGATTTTTTTGTACTCGATCTATATATTAAACTAAATATTAATGAATTTTTTTATCGCCAATTTTTTTTTTTTTTTTTTGACTTGAAATGGCGAAATACTGAAAAGTCCTCACTCGAGTTTCTATTTTATATAGTGATGAATAAAATTATCTAGGATAGTAATCGCGATTTTTATTTTTGATAAAAATTTTGTCACGATTTCCCATTGGGGAATAAATTTTTCTCATTATATATTTATATATATAGGGTTAAAATTTCTACCAAAAATTATAAATTCCTTTTTTTAATAATAAGAATCTTATTTGTATTGCGTTTTATTCTCGAGATTTATTTTAATATTGTTAATAATTAATTATATTTTCTTTTTATATGAAAAATTCCGCATAGTTTTTACTTGGTGCACAGATAGCGCTTACAAAGTTCTCAGTGTTTCTTGAGAAATAAAATTTGTTCCATTAAGGAACATTGTTAATTATAATTAAATTTTCTTTGCCCTCTTTAAAGAAAAAGAAATCTTTTTTTTATAGAAATTAAAAGAAATCCTTTTTATATTTTGTAAAAGAAATAGTTTAGTGCTCGAAACCAAGTCGATGGTAAGAAAAATATTTCAAACATGATAAAATATTGATAAATTAAAATTGATTAATTAAGGGATAAATTAAATTCAGAGAAGTGGAAAAAATCTAATTGACTTAAATTCTTAAAAAGGACAAAGTACCTAAATATTTGCATTTGTATATGTGTAAATGGACCTCAGTATTTACTAATAATGATTTTATCACCTTAATGTTGATATGATACTATAAAATTAAGTTTTTTTTATCGTAATCAGAAAAATCGTTATATTTTAGTCTAAGAGATACTGCAGAAAATGAAATCGAAGGCACGTGACGAGAAAAATGGAATAATTTCATTCACCGTATTTTTGATTGATGAAAGAATATGAAAGCGGATTATAAAACGCTGACATAACTGATAATTTGCCTACTGACAAGAATTTGAATGAAAAAAATTTTTTTTCGTAAAAAATGAAGATTACAAGATTTTTTTTTACATTCACTGAGCATATTTTATCTTATCAAGTATATATATTGTCATCTTTCGTATTTGCCTGACATTATATTTCAAGATGCTGAAGACATTGAAGTTGTTGACAAATGTTTTAAATATTCAGATAAATCAAGGAAATCTCGATTTTAAATAACGATAAGAAAAAATTACAATTGTACAAAAAAACATAATTTTATTCTCAACAAAATTTTTTTTGGAATTTAAATAGATATTTTATAGAAAGAGACTTTTTTCCATAAAAGAAAATACGTGCCTTCGATTGATATAGTTTAATTTGATGCTAAACTCTGAATGATACTCGTATAAAATGTATTTTTTTTAAGAGTTAATCAAGTTTATAAGAATTCTTAAGATTGGCAATCTAAAAATTCTGTTTATTATATTCTAGATTGACTGTCGCAGCATATAATATGTTACTTATCACTTTCCCGCTTATAAAATATCACTATTTTAGTGATTGTTTTTATTAGTTTTTCTTCGTGTATTAAGATTTCAATTTAAAAAAAATTTTTAATTTTTAATTTTTAATTATTATTTAATTGCAATTTTATTGCTTTAAAATTGAAGGGAAATTTTCTATTATAGAGATTATTTTATTTTATTATTGAATTGATATTATAGAATAAAATTGTTTACTTTAAAAACAAAACCATTAAAAAAGAAATGATTTTCTTTTATACTAATATTTTAAAATTTGGAAATTATTTCTCTTGGTAAAAATTCTGCACATCTCTTAAGAATTCTTACACTTTTTACAGTAAAATAGTAAAACCCTTACGCTTCTCTGCTACCTATAACGGCATTTTGAGCGCTACTTTAATGACATTAACGATGTTCAAAAATAAATAAAGAAAAAGAAATATTTGCAATTTTTCGCCAGTAATGGAAAAATCATTTTTCCGTGTATTTAAAATTTTAATTTTAATTAATTATATTTACTAATGTTTAAAATTTTTAATGTGAGCATCGTTAAAGTCACGTGAGCAAAATCGCAAATGCGATTGAGAGAATAGAATAGAATCTTGCTCTATCACTAGCTAATTTTTTTTTCGCGAGATGATAATTTTTTTATATGTAATTTTCTTTTTATTTCGATTATAAATATTTAATATAATAGAATTTATTAATAATTCTAGAATCATTTTTTACGTGAGCAATATGAATATGATTAAAAATACATTGGAGGGACAAATGGCAATGAACTATCACGTTTGTCCATCAAAATGCACTATGATCAAGTATTATAATTTATTATTGATTATTAATTTTAATTTTTAATTTATTATTCAATTAAAGTGTATCTATGCTCGCACTTCTTCATTTTTTTTATTTGACACGTCGAAAGAATTTCGATGCATCAATATTATTTATTTTGAAAATATTATATAATAATAATTATACGAATAGTAGAAACACCAGTGCTATAATGTTGTTCGTTGTGTTTCACTTGGTCAAGCCAGTCAAAAATTTGTCCCATCTTGAAAAATGTCACGATTGACATTAATTTTTATTCGCAAATATTCGCTATTATTGTAATCACATATCGTTTTACAGAGAGAGACTCGTTGCAAAAAATTTTATCTCCGATTTTTTCCGTTCGGAGTTCATTATATATATATACTTGACAAATGTCTCTTTTATTGATGCAAAATGGATTAATTTTCAATTTTTTCGTAAAATTATTTCTTTATATAGCGAATAAAAAACAAATTTGGCCAAGTATAAAGTGTTTCAAAGGCATGAACGCTTTGCATATTTAAAAAATCCATTAAATGGTTAATTCGTTTCGAGATTAATATTAAAAAATTATTCCAAGTATCACTTTATGTAGTTTATCAATGGGAGGGGGGACAAGATTGTTTTCTTCCAGTGAATTATGCTCCTGGATTAAAATGACTAATTATCGTCGTTGATTATTGTTTTGCGCAATAGTAGACGATATTGTTGTTTAAGAAGCACATAAGCGGTACAGGATGTGAAGATTATTCAATTTGAAAACATAAATAAAGGCATGAATTTCTCACTGTATTTGGCAGAAAGAAAGCTTCTGGCTTCCTTCTTTGCTCTGTTGCTCCTGATCTTGGCTGATGCCACCTTCACTTTTTGGACTGGCTGCACCACCTTCCTCAATGGAGCCCCCACGACTTCCATGGGGGCAAATCGATTGTCATCTAAGTGCCAAAGTTGATACCATCGGTGGACGGGAGGGTTTGTTTTCCAGTATCCTCTCAATTTCGGTCATCATTGTTGTATTTAATTTCGGAATGAGCTGAAAATCGAAACAATATTAATTTAACTAATTATTAATACATATAGTTACATTTTGCACATCAGAGATGATACCAGAAAATGAATATATAAAAACTACGCGATAAAAGAGTTTCAGTTTTCTTAAATTTGTCATCGCTTCTATTTTCATTTCTGCCAATAATAGAGTTGGTAAATTTATTAATTTGAATCATTTGAATATACATTTCGTTGAAAGAATGTCAGAAAAAATATTAATAAATATTAATAAATATCTTTTCAATATTGAAATGATTGAAATGTCCAATATTGAGGTTATAAACAAACAATATGTCTGCAAGTGACAATAAAGCAGGGTTGAGTTGCAATGGATCGGAAAATTAACGACGTTCCTTATTGGCTCGTAAGTTTCCCGGTAAATATTACCAGCCAATCAGAAATCAAGAGTACTTGTTGCTACCATGACTCTAGTGAGCCCACCCTGA